>CM021110.1:261839211-262021246 GCA_007115665.2 Sequoiadendron giganteum | reverse complement strand
AGTTGGCTCATTCAAAGGCCGCCATGAAAAAAATCTGTTGATTTCATTCCCTCATGCTGTGTTCATCTTTCCTTTCCATGCTTTTCACAAGATTCTTTATTGACTGTTCAATGGCTACACTCTGTTCCATTATACTTTCATCCTGTAGCTTTTCCATTGTTTTGAGTCACTATTCTCATCAAGCTCTAGTGTATAAAATCACATTCCATCCCAGTCCTCTATTATATTGTAGAAGCACCTTATTGAATACTCTTACCTTTTATATATTAATTGCTTGTTGATTATGCCTTGACAGTGCTGATGTCCTTTGTGTCCTTGACTTGATCAAAGATCTCTATTGATGCTATGAGTATTAAGTTGATGTCATCTCTTTTTGGTAGCATTCATTTGTTCAGATCTTGTAGCTGTGAATACATTCTAGTATTCTATGTGGAACACTATTTTGTCTTTGTCTTCTTTTAATGCTCTTCACAGTTTTATCAAACTTTGTTTTCTTAATGCTCTGCTCCTCCCTTAGTGTAAAAGGTGCAACACATTATCCTTTGTAAGTGAAAATGCTAGATTTGAAATGAAATTGAAACTGAGAATGGTGTGTTCATCTTTCCTTTCCATGATTTTCACAAGATTCTTTATTGATTGTTCCTTCATATCATAAATCAATGAGAGAATACTTATAAGTTGTTTCTTTGAAGTTCATGGAACAGTCTTTGTGCTTGAAAAACCTGCTATGAATAACACACCTGATGGGGCAGTGTTGTTGTTATGAACCTGTTCAAACTATTTTAATCATGATGAATTGAAAACCGTTGCTATGGGTTGCTTTTATGACAACTTTTATGATAGCAGTCTTATGAGTGTTTAGTACCTGAAGCTTACTCACCATGCTATTATGCAGGTCTCTCTCTAAAATATTATGACGATTATAATTATTCTCAAGTTGATACAACATAATAATAACGACAATAAGTAATATCAATGTACCTATCTTATGCATTATGTTGTGAAGTTTGTAGTAACTTTAGTATGCTGGGCTCTACCCTTGTGGGAGCCCATTTTCCTCCACATAATTAAATCCTTAACATAATGAATCAACAATTTAAACATGTACCTATTACCTGCACATGAAACAAACAAGTTAGCAAAATAATTGAAGCTAAAAGCTTCCTCTTTTCTTTGTGCTCTTTGATAACTTGATCATCTGATGTATGCTTGAATTGATGTAGATTATATTCCTGTTGGAAATGTAGGCATAGGATTGATCTTGATTCATCATTGCTTAGATTCAATCTCTACCATCATTTTCATTCATTCTATAGGACAACCTAAGGAGACTAGAGTCGGGGAACCTGGAAAGCTTCAACAACACCAATCAAAGATATCAAGCATCACTGGCTCCATCATTATAGGAAATGATGAACCACCCTCCTTTCTATGTTTATATTATCTACAGATGTATAGTTTACAATTTGTTTTTGTATCTATCATTTGATTACGTAAATTAAATTCAGCTACTCCCACAACTTGTGTGGGACCTTGATCTTTACAATATGAATAAAACAACATTTTTTATGCAAATGTCTAACTTTCTGTTACAAATACTTGCATAATACTAGAAAATCAACTATAATCTGATTTTTTACATGATGACACATCTTTAGCAGAAAAATTTGAAACACTATGTACCTTTCAATGATGAATTCAATTCAGCTCTACCTGTTTGAGTTGGTAGTGAAAAATAGGTAACAGTTATATAGATTTTGTGTTTTGAAATGAATGATTGAGATCATGTAGTAGAATATCCTGATCAATAGTTGAAAACCATTGAGAGGAATTAGATGGGGATAATCAATGGATTTTGATTATGTAATCGGTGTGATTGATAAAATCAATTTGAGTGTTAAGTGGAATTGAGGAAATAGATTGAGCTTTCAGTGGAATTGAGGAAATAGATTGAGCTTTCAGTGGGATTGAAGAAATCAAATTGAGCCTTTAGTGGGATTAAAGAATAGATGAATCAGTCATAAAATAGATGAATCGGTCAGCCAATTAGAGTGAGAAATCAGGGGATCGTAATTTGCTCAATCAAAAAAGTGGGTGAGGGTAATTAATTAATCCTTTTGAGTTGAATGTGCAAGTCATGTTTGAATTTCACAAAAAAAGTTGTATTTATTTGTTTTGACCTTTTTGAATGATGTTTGAATAATTTATTTAATTATTCAAGTTTAGGGAAAAGTGATTTAATTAAACTATTAAGTGGTAATAATTTAATTGATTTGGGGGAATACAATTAATTAGTGACATAATTAAATAATTGATCTTGGCCGGTTTTGTATCACTCTTCATTTTTTGCATGCATTTGGCTTATCATCTCGACACTTGTAATATGGAGCCTCTTGTGGGAATGAAACATGAGAATTTTTAGGAAAACAAAATCTCCAATAGAGTTGGTTTTTTTAAAGATAGAAAAGGCAATATTAGAGGGGGTTAACTCATTTTTCCAGAGAGAGATTCATTAATTCACCTTTTATGAATTGGGATAGTTCTATTTTGAAAAATTGGAAAGAAATCAAATTGCATTTTGATGGCATCCTTTTCAAAAATAGCATCACAAAGGTAGATAGAGCATCAGTGAAATTGCTCCCACCTCAAAGGGATTTAGTAAAATTAAATTTCAATGGGGCATCTAAAGGTAACCCAGGCTCCTCAAGAGTAGGAATCTGCATCAAAAATGCATCAAGGGTAGTATTGACAACCTCTTCTTTTCATTTACAAAATGGAACAAAAAATTGCGCATAAGCTCAAGCTTTGTTATTGGAAATCCAACTGGGGTTTTCAAAGCTCCAAATAGAAGGGGACTCATTGATAATCATAAATGCATTTAGGGAAAGGAAATTTCACAACTAGAGTTTAAATTATGTGATAAATAAAGCATGGTCATTATTAGATAAACTTGAATCTTCAGTCGTTTCACACACTTATAGAGAAGGGAACAGGGTAGTAGACTTCTTAGTAGGGTTAGGAAGTGATAAAATAGAGATTAGGGCAACTAATGATTTGAGTGATTTAAATGCTTTCCCTCAATTGCTTGAATTAATAAAGCAAGATGCTAAGGATGCATAGATAGATATTCAAAGTTATCTTTGCATAGTGAAAGGAAAAAAATAAAGTTTTCTAATGTATGCATATGTCAAACATTTGCAACAGACATGCTTAAATAAAATCCATGTGTTATTAATGTCTTATCATGCAAAGTGCAGGGTTCTCAATTGATAATTCAAACTCATGCTATAAAGCAGGTTTAATGTGGAAGAGAGGTACATTCTCCACACATTCGAGCTGGAGAACTTCGACATGACACATTTAATAAGAAACATTCATCCGATTTTACAAGGACGACATGCTTGGATTAAGTCTAAAGATTTGTTTGTAATGGAAAATGCTAAATTTGTTTTTAGTTTTAGCATCGAAAGGAAACTTAGCAGTTGTTTTAAATTTTGAGACTCTTCATGCGTGTCATTCTTTTCTCAAGAAATTGTGTCAAATGTTTTACTGAAGAGAGTTTTGTTTCTAAAGGTTCAGAGTGATCGGATCGGTGTGACAAGTGACTGGTCTTGCCAAAGTGAATCTGAAGGAAGTCATCAGTGTGACCTTGTATTATCAGTGCGAGCTCTCTATCTCTCATCGACGTTAGAAGTCTGGCCGAGAAGTTCCATCGGGGAGAGTCTTACCGATCTCAATGGCATCAAGGTAACATTGGCCTTCGGTTGGACTTGAGAATGTTATACCGCTTTCAGTGATCTTACCGATGGCTATTGATTGTCGGTGTGACTCATGCCGATCCAAGGAAAGGTCATCCAACTTGGGTCATCAGGGAGACATGGAACTTCGATGAGACATTTTGAACTTCTTCCGATGCATGTTGTTTTGTCGATGAGTTTGTTCTAGTTGAACATCAGTGTGACTCCTACCAATGAGGTGTTTCAAATTGCATTTGAACTAAAGGTCATCAGGATGACTTGGGACCCTGGTGAAACATTTCGGACTATCTCTGATGCTTTTTGTCTTGCCGACAAGGATATTTGGTTGACTTCAGAGAGACTTTTACCAATGCTCATGGTCGTGATGGTTCTTTTGGGACATTGGGGTGACTTGGGAATTCGATGGGACTTCCCAGTCTCTCGCCGATAGTGTTGGTCATGCCGATGGTGTCAATGTTGAAATTAGTACAAAGTTGGCATTCTAATCCATACGATTATAGGAAACTTAGCAAAAATTTTAAATTTCAATATTTTCCATGTGTCATCCTTGTAAGATACTATTCTCAAGAAATTGTGTCAAATTTTTTGTCGACGAGCATTTTGTTTCTAAAGGTTTGGAGTGATCAGATTGATGTGACAAGTGACTGGTCTTGCCAAAGTGAATATGAAGGAAGTTGTCGGTGTGACCTTGAATTATCAGTGCGATCTCTCTATCTCTCATCGACGTTAGAAATCTGGCCGAGAAGTTCTGTCGGGGAGAGTCTTACCAATCTCAATGGCATCGAGATAACATTGGCCTTCCGTTGGACCTAAGAATGTTATACTACTTTCAGTGGTCTTGCTGATGGCTATTGACTGTCGGTGTGATTCTTGCCGATCCAAGGAAAGGTTGTCCAACTTGGGTCATTGGGGAGACATGAAACTTCAATGTGACATTTTGAACTTCTTTTGATGCATGTTGTTTTGCCGATGAGTCCGTTCTAGTTTATCATCAGTGTGACTCCTGTTGATGAGATGTTTCAAACCGCATTTGAACTAAAGGTCATGGGACTTTCCAGTCTCTCATCGATAGTGTTGGTCATGCTGATGGTCTTGAAGGTGGACCATGGTTGAACAATGCTAACTTGGTTGACCTGCTGAGTTGTGTGATAGACATTCAAGTGAGAAGCATGGAAAGCTCACCTTTAAACATAGCTCGACTTGTTTCATTTTCACTTATCAAAAATTTAGTGGATTTGTAGAATAGAGTGTTGTCACTAGTAAATTACAGGTTAATGGAACTTAAGGAGTTTCAAGCAAAAAATTATAGGGTGCTGTATGAAAAAGGGTTTAGATTCAAATTCGTACAGGGTTTATATTTTGGTCATGTAATTGTTTGAAAATGTAAAGGATTACTTAAGGGGATTTGATACTCAAATGGTGATGGGTCTGTATTTTGGAGATGTCAAGGGGGCTATTTTTATAAAATGTAAAAGGGGTATGCCATTTGTCAATGTAAAGAGGTCATTATTAGGGAAGAGTCAATCATGAAATATAATTAGGAATCCTATGTACTTACTTGAGCTATAACCAGGGGTTTTCTTCCTGGTTCTTTCCCGCCGGTATGCTCGCATGAACTAGGGTTTTGTAATATCTATATTTTAATATTAATACATCTATAGTGGCTTGCCACTTTTGCTTAAAAAAATTAAAATAATTGATGTTATTTAGTTAATCAAGAGGAATAAAGATATATTATGACTTTATTAAATAAATGAAATTTATTTAATTAGTCAAAAATGATGAAATAGTGAATTAATTAAATAATGTAATATTATTCAATTAATAGAGGAAATTAAGGTTTTTGATGTAAATGATGTGAATGTAGTGATATTAAGTGTTAATGATGTCGATGATGAGAAAATATCATTTAGGATGTGTGATAAGTGTTAGGTCATTTTTACATGTCTACAGTTGTGTAAGAAAGTCAGTTACAAGAAGGTACTAGAAAAAAATTATTCACTTATTCAGTGATTACTAGCATTAAGAGAAAGCCTAATATTTTGTCAAAATGAAGAAATGTTGATAATAAAATAGTTGCAGAGGGGATAAGTTTTCATTCGAAAATATGTATAATCATTCTGGTTCTCCCCCTACAACATATAGTATCATAAAGAAATAATTTTCTTTATCCTCTATGTTCTACCCTACATAAGTAATTGTAACCAACCATTAATAGTTGGAATGGATGCATATACCCTAAGGACACTTTATTAAATGTAACATATAATTCAAACCCTAGGGACTATGAGAGGATGCATGTCAAGGAATGTTATGGGGATGAATCACCATGTTGTTCATAGAACCTAGCATAAAAAATATATTCACATTCAATCATACATGAATCTATACTCAAAAACAAGTTAAGGTTAGAGGAACTTAAGAGATTCGAGAAGAAATTTGAGTTTTGATTCAAGGCTCTACAATCGCAAAGACCCCCTATTGTTATAGAAAAATGAGTTTCTTCATCTTCCATTTTCTAGATTGATCCTATTTATAGGCATATTGAACTTTCTTGGGTCAACTATGAAAGAAAAATGATGATAGGTTTAGGCTATAGATTGATGCCTAGGTTTGATGGTTATGATCAGTTAGACGGGGATGCACTTGTTGAGGTATTTTTAGAATTCACAGAGAAGTATTAGTTTGAAGATGAAGACATGAAAACAAGATTATTTGTTAGGTTGTTGGATGGAAAGGAAAATAATTGGTAGTTGAGCTTTCCCAAGAAATTTTTGCTTCATAGAATCAACTTGTGAATGCATTTGAAGAGGAGTATGTTTTGCACTTAGACCCCACTACTCTTTTTGAGGAATTAGAAATTATCATATGGAAAGAAGGAGAGTCTAGCATGGAGTTCAATCATAGGTTTGATGTTTCCCTTTCCGAAATCCCAAATAATTGTAGACCTAACACACCTGCATAAATTTCCATGTTTCTTGGAGGCTATGATGTTTCTCTTATTTTTGATTCAATGCGAGGAGTTTAATTTGAAAAACATGCAACAAGAATATAGGTACCTTATTTTCATTGATGATGTAAGAAGGGATATGGTTACAAAATCATTATCCTCAAGAATATGAGTTATTTATGGTGAACTTATTGTTGAAGACAATGATTATTTGGAGATGTCCTTGAGTGGAAGTACAATATCAAGTTATGATTGTGTTTGAAAAAAGGTAGATGAAGATTGTGTTTCCTTGTATGTCAATAATGCATATGAGGATGAAAATTTGTGCACTTACCTTTAGCTGGAGCAATCTCTATGGCTAATTGTAATTAAGAAATCAATGATGATCTCCAATATGTGAATGATGAGTATGACTCTATTGTTTTTGTAGTAGTACAGACAATGAAGAGGATGTGCATGCAAGAGATTCATCAAATGAATCAACATAGGTATCTGATTATGCAGAGCATTCATATGTTGGTGATGTTGTGGTAAACAAGAAATTATTTTCTTGTTCGATCTCTTACCTTATTTTGTCCCTTTTTCTGAGTTTGATGTTGCCCCTGACTGTTCACATAAGGATAGCATAGATGTGGTTGTACATGAAAATAAACATGTAGATATAAGTGTTTGTATAACTGATGATATTCATTATGAAGAGTTTTCACTTGAAGAGTGTTATTGTGGTGATCATATGAGAACATATCTATTGTTTTTTGTAGTAGTATGGACAATGAAGAGGATGTGCACGTAAGAGATTCATCAAATGAATCAACACAAGTATATGATTATGTAAAGAATTCATATGTTGGTGATGTTTGTGGTGAACAAGAAATTATTTGCTTGTTCAATTTTTTACCTTATTTTGTCCCTTTGTTTGAGTTTGAAGTTTCCCCTGATTGTTCACATAAAGATAGCATAGGTGTGGTTGTACATGGAAATAAACATTGAGAGATAAGTGTTTGTATAATTGATGATATTCATTATGAAGAGTTTGCACTTGAAGAGTGTGATTGTGGTGATCATATGGATGCATATGAAAGCCTCTTTCTTTGGTGTGTAAATTGTAATATTCCTCATGCAAAGTTCACTTCAAAAGGATCATGTGAAAGTGATGTCGAGTTGAGTGTGGAAGGAGAAGTGTACCATAGGTCTAATTTTTTCTACATGTATATGTCACAACAAATTTCCAAGAGATTGAAATAGAGAGAGGATTTGAAGCGTGTAGCTCTTCACATAAAGTGTCTTATAATCTGAATGGTTGTGTTGATGAAATTTGTATCAGCATAAATGATTCCAAGCTATGTAGGTTGTTTTTGGTCCCTAAAGTGATTGAAGTTGAGTATGAGTCATTTATTTGTTATAAAAATGTAGCTTCTCATTGTGTGGATTCCAAAGTCCCTAATTTTGAGTACTTCACTTGTATCCAATATGAATCTATAGTGGTGTTGAATACCAATAGGTTCTCCTAGTTTATAATTTTTTGTTTGCTCATGTTTCTCATATGCCTACGATTTAAAGTTTCAGTTTGATCTATTACATGATGAGTTTCCCTTTGTAATTCAACAAGATGAAGTAAGGTATTTTTATTTACAAAGTGAATTGGAGGCATTCTCTTTTTGACTTGATTCATCTGAGGAGGTTAGAAGGTATTAAAATTTCATGGTTTCATGTGGTGTTGACCCAATTTTTCAAGTTATGTCACCCTATACTATAAAAATGAAGGATGTAGTGCATGAAAATGTGGTGGGTTATGTTGTGTGATTGCCATGCAGTAGAAAGATCAACTATAGAGCAAGTCTTCATTTGTTCAATGATAATCACATATTTGTGCTTGCAAGGATAATGCTACACTTTTTGCAATTATTTGATAGAAACAACTGTGGGTTGAGAGAAATTAGTCCCTTCATCAAGTTTGTCTTTAACAAGGGAAAGTATTGGTTCTTCATTTTTTGGGGGCTTGGGGCTACTAAATAAAATGTTAAGGTACGCGTTTTAGTGTTGAATAGAGTAAGCATGTGTAGAACCTAATGGGTGGAGCCCTATCAAATTTTTTAAGAATATGGTCAAGGAAAATTCTATATTAAGATCTTGGATGGAAATTTCATGGAGCTTCCAGTTTATGGTCAATTTCCTAATCATTACTTCTCCTAAAAGTGAGGTTCTCTAAACCTTTGTATTATATGTTCTTTTTTGTCATGTTATTATGTGTAGTCATGTCCCTTGTTTGTCATAATATAGTGTAAGTCAGTCTTGATCCTCGTTGTCCCCCTTTTTGGTTTGCTACCTAGAGATATGGACTCTCATTATGCCTGCAAGAGACATACATTCCTAATTGAAACCAATGTTAGCACCTATAAAATTTGAATGAGTTTATAATGCTTTATATTTTCCATGTGTCCTTCACATCATTTTTGGCTAATCTAAGAAATTTAATTGTTGTATCATGCTTAAGTCCCTTAGGTGGTTGCATTACCCCTTTGTTGGGCTATGGTCAAAAACCCATTTTGTAGAATGTCCAAGAGTTAGTCTTTTTATCTTTCCTTCTTTCCTTATTCATGTCCTTTTAGGGATTCAAGGCCTGAATGGACATTCGGACCAAGTCCAAATGTCCTTGTTTGTTCCCAATCTCCCTTTCTTCTTTTTCACCTTTTGTTTGATCGGGGTTTTGGGTCTCGAACAGACACTTGGACTAAGGTCCAAGTCTACTCTTGCTTCTTGTCCTCACTCTCTTATTTCCTTCTTCTATCCAATCGGGACTTTGGGTCCCTATCAAACATTTTTACTAAGTCTAACTTTACCTTTTCTTCCCACTTCCTTCTTTTCTTTCCTCAATCCTATCGAAACTTCGGGTCTCAATCAAAATTTTAGACCTAAGTCTAAAAGGTCCAAATCCTTTCTAGGTTCTTGGATCTACCTTCTCCTTTCATCCCATCGAGGCTTTGAGTCTCAACATGATCATTAGAATCAAAGTCTGCAAGTCCACAAACCTTCTCCTACTTTTTTCTTTTCTTCTTTTGAATGCATAGAAAACCTACCATGTGGCATTTTTTCTATGAGCCTGCACTCATTTTCTGAATTGCTTCACCTAGTCTTGTGAATGCATGGAAATTATGCCATACAAAATCCTTTCTATGGATCCACAACCCTTTCCCCCTACTCCTTACACTCATGAAAATGCGAAAATGATGTCATGTGGTATCCTTTCCATGAGCTTGCTAGGATTTTTTTCAAATTCTTTTTTGGCCTGTGCAAGCGAAAAAATGATACCATGTGACATCCTTTTCACACATCTACCTCTTCTTTTGCCAATTAATTTTGTATTCTTGTAGAGGCATGGAAATAATGCCACGTGGATTGTTTTCCATGGTTCTACTGAATTTTTTTGTTGGGCCCCCTTTCGGTTCATGAATGCGCGGAAATGATGCCATGTGCCATCCTTTCCACAATTCTGCCATGTTCTTTTGCAAGCCCTTTTTATTCCTGTGGACACATGAAAAACATACCATGTGGCAATTTTTCCATGCATCCACCTTTTCTTTCTGATACATTCTTTTTTAGCCCGTGGGGGAGCAGAAAGATGCTACATCGTGTGTTCATTTTTAGTCAAAAAATTCTAAGTATTTTTTGATTTTCTTTACATCTTATCAAGACTTTAGGTCTCGATAGGAATTTTAAACCTTATGTACAAAGGGTCTACGTATGATCAAGATCTCCAATCTTGATCGATCTTCCCTTTTCTTTCCTTTTCTAGTCGAGACTTCAGGTCCTAACAGGTTGTTTCAAACTTAAGGTTCGAAGTGTCCTATTTTGATTGGGATTCTTGATCCTGATCGACTTTCTTCTCATATCTAGTCAGGACTTTGAGTCTCGATAAGACTTTTGGACCAAAGGATCAAAAGGTTTGTTTCTTATTGAGACTTTAACTCCCAACCTCCTTTTACTTCCTAGTGAGTTCGTATTGGGGTTTCAAGACCCAATTGGACTTTTGGACCAAATGTATAAAAGTCCATATCCATTTCAATTTCCTAGAGTCGACTTTCTTCCTTGTCAATATTTTGGACTTTATTTGGACTTTTGGACTTTTGACTTGATAGTCTAAATTGGATTTTTGTTTCTGCTCTTGCCCTCTAGTTCTTTCATTCTTATGATCTTGTTGGGGTTTCAAATTCAATCAAATTATTTGATACTCTACAAGATTTTCATGTTTTTCAACATTAATGCTGCAACAACTTTCTCAATTGAAAATTTTGATTCTTGGGGTTATAGGGATGATCTTAAATGCATTTTTCAAGAAAACCGAGTGGGAAAAATGGAACCCATGCTTCTTTATGATTCTTAGGCCTCCTTTCTGTCAGAGATCCAATCTTGGCCTTGATTTGTTGTTGATTTCATGGGGTTTTTGTTCCACTTTTGTGTGCTCGTTAATGTGGAGGCATGAAAAGAATGTTGGGACTTGTGTGGCATGATTTCTTCTTAGATTTTGATGTCCACATGTTTGCATGTGATAAATTCTAGGGTTCAAGCCCTGTCCTTAGTCTTTCCTCTTTTACAACCTATAGAGTTATAAATTACACTTTTGGTGCTCATGGTAAAGATTGAAGTTTTTTGTTCAAGTTTTGTTCTAGAGAGAAGCAATTATAGAGATAGTAGAAGAAATTATTTGCAAGAAACCCTAGGTTTCAATATCTAGTTCTGGGTATAGTTGTTTTGTATTGTAATGATTTGGGTTTGACCCCAAGCTTGTAATAAGATTTTTAAACATTGAAGATTGTGTGATTAAAGGTAGAATCAACCTTAGCAAAGTGTCTCCTTATGTATGGTATACATTTCCAAATGTATAATTGATTAATTTTTTAGCCAAAAGTTTGTAAAATCTATGCAAAGCCTTTGCATAGTATCTTTTCAATATAATAAGGCAAATGTATGGGTATGCTTGAGAATTACTAAGTATACTCTCTTAATATTCTGCAACTATCTATTATCTTTCTAATTGAATGTGTAGAGCCTAGCTTCCCCATGCATTTTGAAAGGCATAGTCTTTTGTAGTGACTTGATTAAGTCATTACCTTATTTTAGTTATTGCATCTTTGGTTAAATATAGAGACTCTATTTTCCAATGGATAAAGGAATAGGTATATACTTGGATTTTTCTCCTATCATCGTGAACACACTCCAAACACATCAACTCAAAAAAATTGTAAGTTTTATTTTATATGTGTTTTACTACCATGTCTAAGTGAATACTGCAACAATACAAGGGTGTGTTATAAACTCATTCTTAGACACTAATATGGTAGGTATTTGTTAGAAATATGCTCAACCTTACTTGTCCAAACTAGCACATAGGTATATTATGACACCAATATTTGGATACATTGTGTAGTGGATATAGTTTGCTATAAGGTATTGTGTAGTGTTTCAAATCATTAATTTTGAATCTTAGGGAAAACCCCCCTTGATCTTGCAAATCTAGAAGTGAAGGAGGTCTTATCCACCTCAATCATTCATCCTTAGCTAGCCAACTTGAATATGGGGTTATTGTTATTTTTCAAGTTTGACACCCCTAGCACCTAGAAGATTATCAAACCTTAGGGATTTGGGGCCAACAAATTCAATCACAAACACATCTATCTAAGACAAATTAGATGTTGAAAAGTGCCTTGGGAAATTTTTGTGTGTGGTTCTCTCAATACTAACCCCTTTGCATGTACAAGGGTCAAATGCAAGACAAATATGTAGAGTACTTTTGATGATGTAGTATATATCAAAAATTATGTAACCATGATGTAATTACTTGATCTAATGTGTTTCAACTAGTATTTAAGATGATAATTAATTCAATAATTGAGAGAACAAATGACTTAGATCTTGTCCTTAAATGAAATATTCTAAGCAACCAATTAGAATTGTTTTGGCAAGCAAGTTTATGTGTAACAACCAATTTTTAAAACTATTGGCTTTGAGAGTAATAAATTTAAAATTTGAAAAGTTGAGAGTTTAGCGTGTGCAAACCTATCTAGGGGAGTAAAATATGCTAGTTGTCTAGTCTATTAAGTGAAAACCCTATGGACCTGACTAGTCTAGTGCTATGGTTGAGATAATGATGTTTGGAGTGTTAAAGGTAGAGACATGTCCAACTTACACATAAAATAAGACAAGTTAAGAATCAAGACAATGAATACAAGGTCAAAAATTAATGTAAAATGAGAGAATAAAGAGGTAAAATATGCTTTTTTAATCCTCCACATTTCCCCCACTTTTCTATGCATGTGAGCTTCATGAATCATGTGTGCTAATGTAATATAGTAATTAAAAATAAACCATATGAAAGGATATGCAACATATGATGTTATTTTATGGTTTCTTCATGCTTATATAGTAATGTCATGCCTCCATACATACATAGATCATTATTGGTACAAAACACATGGTATAACATAAGATTTTAGGAGCTTAAGATAAGTTTAAATTTATTATTTTATTATATTTTATTTCCATCTTATGTAAAAAAGATAAAATCATAGTTGTTAAGAATGTAGACATAAATTTATCCACACTTGACCATATTATACTTTTCTCTATCCTAACCATTAATTAAATAAATAATAATAAATATTATTTATTTAATTAATTTATCCTTTATCCTTATTTCTCATCCTTAATTAAATAAATTTATATTTATTTATTTAAGTCTAGCTTTTATTCTTTAACCTTTCATAAATTAAATAAATATAAAACTATTTATTATTTTTCACTTTAAATCCCACTAGTTAATTAAAACCAAATAATTAACTAGTTAATCTCTTTCAAATTCCTAATTATACTTAATTTAATTAATCATATCCTAATCCTACTTATCTTAAAAAGCTACAATAAAATCTTGACCATATATTTTATCAAGAATATCTTATATAGCCCATATGACTCTCACATTCATGATAAGTCATATGTCTCCATCCCTTATCCCAATGTGAGAGAAGCCACATGTTTCCTGTACTCTTTCAAAGGTGTCCTTGCACATGTGTGAGAGGAAAATTGTCTCCATCTACTCTTCCCCATACATCCTCATCTTCAACCATTAGATTGGAAACCATTAAATTGGGTCAAATTGATCCTAGCCTTGATCATTACTCAATCCTCTCCTTTCCCAAATCTATCAATCTATTAATTCCACTTGTCAATCCTAACCTCTCATGAATCCTCCACCATTTATCTCTAAATCAAATCGTAGACCTTAATATTTCATCATCTACATCTATAAATAAAATAAGCTTCAAGCCATTTCTATCATCACATTATATCCTAAAGTCATTATGTCATTTTGAAAAGCAACATACATTCCTCCATAGTTCACCCATCAATCATCAACTTCATTCAAGGAGGAAATCAAAAGGGTTGAGAGAGCCATCTCTTAACAAAGGGAACTTCCTCTTCTACTCAATACAAGTGGCTTTGAAAGGTAATGCAAAATATTACATCACTTCATTTAATATTTATTCCTTTCTTATTTTTCATTTATCACAAGGAGGTTAGTCTAAGTTAGCTAATAGTTCCAACTTCTGAAGAAAAAATTACAAGGTTTTGAGGATTTTATTAATCTTGTAAATTTATCATGTTTATCCCTATGTATAAGTTTTTTATTTAGCATTTTAATCAAGTTTTTCATTTAAATTTATAAATATTTGTGTCACATAATTATTGCATAGACATATAACTACTAATTTACTTGATTGCATATTAGTAATTAAGCTATTTTAGGTGGTTAAGTTTTCTAAATTCTATTAGTTATTTTCCTATTTCCATTCAACCATCTCTACTATTGTAGTTCTCAAACTATGTCTATATTATGCTGTAGTCTACTCTACCACCTACCCACTTCAACCCATTTTGTAGGCTATATTTTTAAGGTAAACCATGCCCAATCAATTTACCTACCTCAAATTTGATAATCGTCTTCCCTTCTTCCACCACCATAGGATTAAGTATTTTCACTAAACCTTAGTTTTTAAGTTTTCTTAATTACATGGATATTAAGGCATGGAAAATATCAATGGTGAGCCCACCATGACAAGAGGCCACATTCTCCAGAAAAGAACTATTTTTTGTCATAATTCTCCAAGTGTGGCATTGTGATTTCAAACTTTGGGAGATTGTAACTTTTGTCTTAGGGTTCTTTTGTCACTATTTTTTAAAGTGCATATTTTTGAGAGCAATAGATATTTGTTGTTCTTTGTTCCTCCTTGTTTTGGTTTGTCCTTGTTTCCAAAAGATACATGATGATGTTTGTCCTTGTAACATACACTTGATGTGAAACTTGTGATATGAGCATTGGTTGATAGCTATTCAGTGGTATATTGATTTCATTAAGTAAGTTTATCTCATACCTAATGCAAAGGTTGTGATTACACAAAGGAAAATTCTAGGTATTAAAATGCTCAAAGACATTGTGATAAAAAAAAGGAAATAAATGTCATCGGGTTCAAAGTATAATATGTCATAAAAGACATAATGAAAGTCTTGCCGAGCTCATTTTGTGAAGTTACTGTGTTTCTTTTCCTCGCGCTAGGGCACGGGCTTGTTTATCCTGTTAAGATAAATTATGGCGGCCGTAAAGGAAGGTTTCATGGCATTCTGTGATCATAGACAACATACATTACATTTGATAAATTCAATTAGTAGAGGGTGTACATTGTCTTCAAGTCATTTTATGGTATATAATATCTGAAAGTTACAAGGCATGGGTTTTTATATATTCTTCATTTATATGGCTTCGCTCAAGTCATTTGATATTGGAAGTGGTTTACAAAGCATACAATATATGAGGATGTGGCTAAAAATATTTTTGAATAGGTCTATAAGCCTTGACATCCTATCACATTTGATGTTGGAAAAAATTTGCATGACTTATTCTAAAAACAAAGGAGGCCTTAAAGTAGATGACTAAAGGAATATTTATAAATCCCATCACATGGGGTATCGAGCACTAAAAGGTGAGAATTCTTTTTTTTAAAATAAAGTGAAAGCGGGGAATGCTAAGTCTTGTGACTTAACATATGTTAGGGTTATCATTATCTCTTCACATCATTGAAGAGAAAGGTTGTTAGCTGCTAGGGTTTGTGGATGACAGTCTCAGTATCCCTCGTACAAGACTTTGCTCGACCACCACTAAGTGAAAAGAGGTAGTTTTGTTGTTCAAACTGCATCTTTAGGTAACATCCTCCAGAAGTTAATGACATGATTAATCTTCAGTGTTTAAACGGTGCCGACTATATGTTAATGGTTTTTGGTTCCTAAAATGTTGACATTTCAGTTAGCTCGTTGTGCATTTGATAATCTGTTACTTCAGAGGTCTATGATGAATTATTTCTTCAAAACCCTTGTCTATTTGTTAGGGTTTTGGCTTATCCTTGATTATGGGTAATGTAATATTGTTTTTCATAACTATTTTTGTTGATAAAAATAGTAAATAGTAAAAGAGGCACCGAGCATTTCAGTTTTCAGTTTGTAGCTGAAGGTTTTTTTTAAAGAACAGTTAAAAAGGCATTCTTGTTTTGAAAAAGAGATAGTGAGAAAAATGAAATAAAAAGAAAAATCTAGTGAGAGAGAATTTGTTGTAGTTGGGAAAAAAGGAGAGATCATTTTGAAAGTTCTTTTGAAAGGCATACTGTTGATTCATTTGCAAACAATTTAGTGCTTTGGTTTACTTTCAAATCTCTGATTCTAATTTGATCATAGAACATAGAATGTGATGTATTTAAACAAAGATCTTAGTTTGTGATTCAAATTCATTTATACTTGTGCATGTGAGAAAAATCCAGTGAGGCAAATCTTGAAAAGTCTATTAGTGAGACAAGAAATTTTCCAGTGAGGCATTGTTCAAATTGGTTTTTTCAGATAAGGCTAGTGAAGCCAATTTGAGTGGTTTTATTCCCCATGAGGGTTTCTACTCAAGAAAATCTTGTGTCTTAATTTTGTGGATGTGAGCATTGATTAGTTACTTTATTGCACTACATTTTTGTTTCAAAAGCAAATTGTGAAAATTGTTTTTTAAATTTTGATCACTGATTCATCCCCCCTCTCAGTGATCACCGTACTCCAACAATTGGTATCAGAGCCAAACCCTTGAACGTAAGTTTAGGGATTTCCTGGTATTGGAGTTCTTGTTATGGCTAAGTGCAAAAGAAACAGAGGTCAAAAGAAAAACACTAATGTCGAGTCTAGTGAAGTCTTGTCTCAAGAGAATTCCTTGTCAGTTGATTCTATAAGGTATAATAAAAACAATCCTGTAGATGAAAAAATGTCTATTATAGAGCTTGATGAGTTCATGGTCAATGTAAAAGAATCAGATATGGAAGAGTGTGTCAGTGATCCTGAAGGAGTAATTTATTTTGAAGGAGAGATTGTCTCTGCTCTAGATATGATTAGGAACCTTGAAAGAGAAAACAAGAAACTCAAATTCCAAATTGAAGAAATGTGTAAAAAGTTTGAGGATGAACTCAATTCTTTGAAAAAAAGTTTAGATAAGAATTCTTTGTTAAAAGACAATTCAGATAACTTAATATTAATTTTGAAAACAATGGTTGAGGAGGCTAAGAGGATAGTAGAAGTCACAAAATCTACCTTGGATGTCAAAAATTTTGAGTGTCATAAACTTGAGGGAGAGGTCGTTGTTTTAAAGAAAGATCTTGAGAATGTCAGGCAACAGTTAGAGAACTACAAGAAGTTTGATGAAAGCACAAACAAGTTAAATGAGATACTAGGTAAGCAAAAACAACATAAGGATCCTGCTGGGTTAGGATATGAGATAGGGAAAACCTTTTCAGATGGAAAAGAGTCAAAATGTGAAACAATTTTTGTATCTACAAATGGAAAAGGGCAATGTTTCAAGGTTAGAAAAACTCCAAGAAATAAGATAGACTTGAACTATTGTACTGCTCCTGAAACATAAAATAAGGTTGCAAATGAAAAACAACACAAGGCTTTAAGAAGATTTGGGAGAAGAGACAACTGGTATAAAGGGTCTACATCTTTCAGACATAATCATTCAAAGAGGTACAATCATTTTCAATTTCATGGATATTGTTATTCACGTCATAAATATGGTCATAAAGCAAGAGATTGTAGAATTTATACAAGAAATGGAAGTTCTTACAAAATTCTTAGGAGACATTATTATTCCTTTGGTATGAATAACAATGTAATATGTAATAGATGCAATCATTTTGGGCATAAAGCACAGTTTTGCAGAAATGTTTTTGTGAAACCATCTAGAGAATACATGTTCAAGAAAAAGCAAGATAATGTCTTGAGAAAGGAAAATGAAAATCCTAAGTCAGTGTGGAGAAGAAAACAAAGTTAGGAAGAAGGAAAAACTAATCTTGTGCATACCACACAAGAGATTTCACAAAGTGCCTGAAAGATGAGCATATTTACCTCTTTAGAAAGGAAAGTTGAATGTTTGATTATGATGATGTTAAACTATTGTTATGAAGCAGCATAAAATGTAGAAATGATAGTTATTCTCTTGCAAATCCTAGAAATTTGTCTTGTAACAGTCACAAATATGAAACCCATTATTGTCATCAACATTATGAAATTTGTATGAGAGTGTATAATCTGTAATAGCACTTAGATTTGTATGACAATATCATTGATAGTAGTATATAGTGACAACATACAATAAGAGATTGAAATGCAACATCTATTAACAATGAGAGTAATCTATAAGGTTTATGAAGACTACTGTGAGTTTTGTAGTACTCTGTGATGATGCAATGATATACTCTGACCTTTGCATGTATTTGTGGATGACTAGTATGATACAATGTTTTTGTGGTTGATACCTTTGGTCACATAGTTCTTATGACAATTCTTAAACATTGCCTTTGTATCTATGAGTGACTCTTTCATGTGCTAATTCAATTTGTGAGTTTGCAATGCAGTCTTTGAGAATACAGTAATAGGGCAGTGTAGTGGCCCAGTGTGATAGCAGACTACTTATGCAGGGGGAGCTTTCTAGTTTTATCTTTAATCCATGGCACTTGAGTTTTTAGATTTTGTGGTTGATTTGCTTGGCATGTTGCTAGCATGCTCTAATACTCTTGATAGTTTACTAATGGGACAGTATGATGTTTTCTTGGAGCATCATAGTGTCATCCTAATGATGAACAATGAGATAACCAAAAATAAAGAAACAATGATATAATGCTTAGATATCTTAGTGTGCTGATTCATTTGGTGTAGATATGTTGCTACAATAGTGATAATCATCTTACAAGTGCATATGATATACATCTTGGTTATCTCAGTTAAGTCCTTCATGCTTTTGAGTTGTATCCATGATTAGAACAGTGATCTTAAGACAATCGACTAGTACCTGATTTGACAACTTGTTTTGACAATGCACAATAGCTTTTGCATGCTTGAAATTAGTAGCTTATGTTGGTATCATAACTTTAGAACAATGGAATAGTAATAGTGCATTGAAAGTGTTAAAATAATCATGACAATAGACAAAAATAAAGAAACAATGATATAATGCTTAGATATCTCAGTGTGCTGCTTCATTTGGTGTAGATATGTTGCTACAATAGTGATAATCATCTTACAAGTGCATATGATATACATCTTAGTTATCTCAGTTAAGTCCTTCATGCTTTTGAGTTGTATCCATGATTAGAACAGTGATCTTAAGACAATCGACTAGTACCTGATTTGACAACTTGTTTTGACAATGCACAATAGCTTTTGCATGCTTGAAATAGTAGCTTATGTTGGTATCATAACTTTAGAACAATGGAATAGTAATAGTGCATTGAAAGTGTTAAAAGATAGTAGACAAAGAGGTTGACAAGGTGCTTCATCTTTAATAGTCAGTGGTGCTTTAACTTTCAAAAGGCTAGTGAGATGTTTCTAAGTTTGGTTTCTTGCAGCAATAGTTCTTTTGCAGTACAAGTATTAGATGGCAGTGAGGTATGGGTCTTTGTTGCTCTAAGTCAAAGGTACATGATAGTGAATAAAGTCAATATTTATAGGTATTCTTGGTCAGTGGTTGATAGTGGCCAAGTATGTCATGTTTGCATGCAATGATGATTGTACAATCTTCTTCATTTGTTTGATGACAGTATATCTTTCCTACCATGACATACTTAATGGACTTTGCATAGTATTCTTCTATAAGGAGAAATAAGAATAGCGAGCATTCACTACATCTTCATACACTAAAGAATAGTGCCAATGAATGAATGTTTTATTTGCAGTGAGCAACATTTTTGACCTTTTTGCTTGGATAGTGACAACACATTTTCCATTTGCTTTAACAGTGCATTGAAATGACTGTGTTTTTTAGTTTGCAGTGTTGTGACTGTGGTTTGCAAGTAATACATGTGACAGGGAAGATCATATGTGCAAACAGTGGCTTGATGCCTATGATAGTGCTTTATGTGAAGTGTTTTGCAATCTATGAAGGTCATGTAGATATGCAAGATAGGGGGATTTATGCCTATTTTTATTCTCTCCTACCATGTGTGTTCTTTGTTTCTATTGATATGGCTATTGGATTCTATTTTTGGCCAGTGATAGTGGAATATGCTTTGTATTGTGCTCGTTCTTTCATGCTACTCATGCTGATCTATAGATAGTGGTTCAGATCTTTTGTCTTGGATGTCAAAAAGGGGGAGAAGTTTGTGTTTTTGTCACCAAGGAAAAAGGGGGAGTTTGTTGTTCTTTTTTCCTCCTTGTTTTGGTTTGTCCTTGTTTCCAAAAGACACATGATGATGTTTGTCCTTGTAACATACACTTGATGTGTAGATAGTGATATAATTCATGTACAGGTGACATGAGATTTGTGATATGAGCATTGGTTGATAGCTATTCAGTGGTATATTGGTCTCATTAAGTAAGTTTCTCTCATACCTAATTCAAAGGTTATGATTACACAAAGGCAAAGAGCTAGGTATTAAAATGCTCAAAGACATTGTGATAAAAAAGGGGAAATAAATGTCATCAGGTTCAAAGTATCATATGTCATAAAAGACATAATGAAAGTCTTGCCAAGCTCATTTTGTGAAGTTACTGTGTTTCTTTTCCTCGTGCTAGGGCACATGCTTGTTTATCCTGTTAAGGTAAATTATGGCAGCCACAAAGGAAGGTTTCATGGCATTCTGTGATCATAAACAACATACATTACATTTGATAAATTCAATTAGTAGAGGGTGTACATTGTCTTCAAGTCATTTTATGGTACATAATATTTGAAAGTTACAAGGCATGGGTTTTTATATATTCTTCATTTATATGGCTTCGCTCAAGTCATTTGATATTGGTAGTGGTTTACAAAGAATACAATCTATGAGGATGTGGCTAAAAATGTTTTTGAATAGGTCTATAAGCCTTGACATCCTATCACATTTGATGTTGGAAAAAATTGTATGACTTATTCTAAAAACAAAGGAGGCCTTAAAGTAGATGACTAAAGGCATATTTGTAAATCCCATCACATGGGGTATCAGGCACTAAAAGGTGAGAATTATTTTTAAAAAAATAAAGTGAAAGCGAGGAATGCTAAGTCTTGCGACTTAGCATATGTTAGGGTTATCATTATCTCTTTGCATCATTGAAGAGAAAGGTTGTTAGTTGCTAGGGTTTGTGGATGACAGTCTCAGTATCCCTTGTACAGGGCTTTGCTCGACCACCACTAAGTGAAAAGAGGTAGTTTTGTTGTTCAAACTGCATCTTTAGGTAACATCCTTCGGTAGTTAATGGCATGATTAATCTTCAGTGTTTAAATGGTGCTAGTTGTATGTTAATGGTTTTTGGTTCCTAAAATGTTGACATTTCAGTTAGCTCGTTGTGCATTTGATAATCTGTTGCTTCAGAGGTCTATGATGAAATATTTCTTCGAAACCCTTGTCTATTTGTTAGGGTTTTGGCTTATTCTTGATTATGGGTAATGTGATATTGTTTTTCATAACTATTTTTGTTGATAAAAATAGTAAATAGTAAAAGAGGCACCGAGCATTTCAGTTTTCATTTTGTAACTGAAGGTTTTTTTTAAAGAACAATTAAAAAGGAATTCTTGTTTCAAAAAAGAGATAGTGAGAAAAATGAAATAAAAAGAAAAATCTAGTGAGAGAGAATTTGTTGTAGTTGGGAAAAAAGGATAGATCATTTTGAAAGTTGTTTTGAAAGGAATACTATTGATTCATTTGCAAGTAGATTTAGTGCTTTGGTTTACTTTCAAATCTCTGATTCTGATTTGATCACAGAATAGAGAATGTGAAGTATTTAATCAAAGATCCTACTTTGTGATTCAAATTCTTTTGTACTTGTACATGTGAGAAAAATCCAGTGAGGCAAATCTTGAAAAGTTTGTCAGTGAGACAACATTGTCAGTGAGACAAGAAATTTGCTAGTGAGGCATTGTTCAAATCAGTTTTTTCAGATAAGGCTAGTGAAGCCAATTCGAGTGGTTTTATTCCCCATGAGGGTTTCCACTCAAGAAAATCTTGTGTTTAAATTTGTGGATGTGAGCATTGATAAGTTACTTTATTGCACTGCATTTTTGTTTCAAAATTAGATTGTTTTTTAAATTCTGATCATTGATTCACCCCCCCTCTCAGTGATCACCGTACTCCAACAATATTTGCTATCATATTCACTTGATTTTTTTTTAAATTTTTTTTCCCCCTTCTTTCATATTTTCAACAAGTATTGTAACACATGCAAATTATTATGACTACAACATTATGAGCAATATTTAAGTTCAAATTTGATGTAATCACACTATTCTATAACATGACAAAAAATTTCGGAATTGATTTATTTTAAGGCTATGTTAGGGACCTTTTTGTTTGTGTGTATAACACATGACAACTTGATACATATTTGAGTGTACATTACTATTTGTGGGTAAAATTCATGATCTTTTCTTATGATAATGTTAGATAAAAATAATTATTAATCACGGTGAGAGAATATGCAGGTCTTTTTAGATAGTAAGTTATTTTTCCCTATCTTCTAGTACAATTTCCATCATGATCCAATTCAAATAAGCACATTACCTGGCTTAATAACTATGACATTGTTTATGGTCATCTTTTCTTCTCACTTTACATGGAACTTCAACATCACATGGAAATTTCATTTTTTGTTATAAATAACTTATCCAACCCCTATGTGTGCTAATAGTACCATCACTATGATTGTGGTCATGTGCTCTCTCCAATAATTTTTAATTTTGTGTGAAATGGTCAAAGTAAACCAAAGCTCTAAAAAAATTACTTAAAGCAAAAGGTAAAAATAAACTAGTTTCCATTGTAATTTTTAATATATTTGCATATTTTTCTATGTGAACTGACCCATTTGCATGTTAGATCACACTTTCAACCTCAAGTATACTATAAAACCTTACAATAATGGTGGGACCTTTCATTTACTATCATTTGTTAGTATTTTTATTGAATTTCATGATGTAATTTCACTTGAATAGTTTTTATCATTTTTCAAGTTAACGATAGAGGAAAAAAAAGGCAAGGGTTCATATCCTTACTTAACTTCAAAGATGGTTCCTACGCATTTCATGTCAACATATCTATTTCATAACAACATGAATTCACATGGGCTAAATTTTGGAATCTAATGATGACTGACACCACTTGAAGCATCATTATACGATTAAACATGACAACCATTAATGAAATCCAAATGAATTCCCTAGGATTTCCTTACTTTTTTTGTCTTGTTTGTGTGTGTTGAAACCCTTGTGGTCCCTTTCTTCCTTTTTTATTTTTTCCTTTCAAATTATGCATTTTATCAATTTTAATGAAACCTTTAGTCCCTTACAAGGGGGAAGTGTACAATTACCACATTGAATCCATATTCATTGCAATAGTCTCATTACTATCTTGATGATTTTGATATTTCCTTAAAAAATATGTTACCACCACAATGGTTGTGTAATCACCACTATTATTTTGAAACTATCACGTGGAAAGTAGTCATTTTATTGGATTTTATGATAAACATAATTTAAAGATATGGAATGAGATTTTCTCTTCACTTCCCCTCCTTATGCATGTATTCTCACCTCTCATTTTCCTCTAACATGATATATCTATGTTTTTGTTCTATTTTATGGAGAATTTTGGAAGTCTTCTCAAGTGAATTTATTAAGAGAATCAAATAAATATTTATCTCAACTTTTCATACATAAAACATTTATATTTAATTTCATTCTCTACACCAATATCAAGAAACCTTTCTCTATTATTTCTTTCATATTTCTTATTCCTTGGGAAATGCCAATTTATAACTATTGGAATCAGGGAACACTGAGAGGGGGGGTGAATTAGTGTTCTAAAAAATTTAACTTTATTAATCTGATCTTTAAAATACTTACAACATTGAACTGAAAGAAAGATGCAAGCACATAAATAAATCATCCATAAAACCATAACACAAGGATTTTTATGTGGAAACCCTGTTAGGGGAAAACCACAGTGGAGGTCAATCCAAAATTTGAGTACTCAAATATAAGTGTTTTACAAATGGGGAATGCACATGCATTCAGACACACTGCCTAGAGTTCACTGCTCAGATATAAAAGGAAGACTCACCGTCTTACAAAATATTTTGATTACATCCAAAATATTTGAACTGAGAGAATAGCATCTGCTAATACCTGATTACAATTCTAATTAAGCTCGTCAGTTGCATTCTTTGACCTGCTTGTTTGATTTTGCTCTTCTGCTCTATCTTCTTTCATTCACATCACAAATCCCTTTTATGCACAAGTGAAACTGTGCATAATCACTCTACTATCCTTTTGAATTTTGCAACATACTTCACACACTCAAATTCACATTTCAAAGTGATACAAATGATCGCTTATATATATCTGCAACAAAAGATTTAATCAACCATATGTCGGCTTCAATAAAACATAAAATATTTTGCAACCATCGGCTCAATCCACAAATGATTTTCAATGTGTACCATCCAAATTCAGCCACAACATAGTGAGGACGCAAAACAAAATCCTCAACATAAAAATACTTCAAATAATTTCACCTCAAACATCCGCAACACACCACATTCACTTAGTCGGCCTTCTAGCACTGTTAAACAAAAAAATAGTCAACTGGATCTCCTAACTCGTACACCAATTGATACGACGACACAAAACTTGAGAATAAGATATTTCGGATACCCAATAACCTTACCTGACATCCACAACTCAAATTGATAAACTGGTAATGCATATGGATTGACAAACTCAACTTCAGTTGGATACCTTGTTCTTCACTTTGTCTCCCGGTATGGATAAATATTGAAGTGTGGACCAGATCAATGAATTAGGTTGCCATCAATGACAACACCAAAAGCCATATGCCAACAATAACACCTTGTAATTTTTATATGTAACTCAACCCCCTACACATTTACAATAGTCATTCCTTATTTTGATACATATCCATCTCCATTATCAATGCACCTCTTTGTAGGTTACTCCTCATCTTGCATGTTAATATGATTTGATTATGCACAAAAAATTATAGAGTTTGACATCCTTTTGAGGATAATTTTAGTAGGTGGATTTACAATTCAATTTCATTAAATTATAGATGTCTAAATTACTCTTAATTAGAGGCATTCAACCAAAGGTTAGGATTTAATTTAATTTAGTTTTGCTTAAGAAGATATTTTCATTAGGAAGGATTTAATAGTTGATTTTATAGTTACTATTAGTAATTAGTGTTTAGAGTAGATAACTAATGTCAAGATTGTGATTGCCAATTTATTTTGTCTTTTATATATTTACAATCTAGTCTTTGAAAATTAAACATCATCAAATTTGACTAGTTCAATCCACTCAGATAATACAAATAAGAACTCATAAATTTGCATGCAATCAACCAAAACATAAATATAATTCTAAAAATTGCACAATTATTTGCACGAGAACTCAAGGAGACTATTTTATAATCCTACACTCAGGTTTCTTCGTCAAATGCTTGTATAATAAAGAGGTTTGTCTAATCAATATTGAAACTAAATAATCAAAACCAATACATAACAAACCAGACAAATAACTTATGTCGAGTTAATGAAATCAACCAAATAGCTCATTAACACTTTAAACAAATTCTACTAAATTTTCTTCATCCAAACAAGAAAATTTTAAATGTTGCAAACAAGCTTTACCATTCAACATATTCAAATATTGAAAAAAATTATCATCAAACCCCCTTGTTAGAAATTGAATTATTAAGTTCAAATCAAGGCTTACTCAAGACATCCATTTTAGGATCTCTCCTCCAAGTCACTTGAGAAATGATTTTTGTTTCTTTATTGAGTTTCCAATCAAGTTTCTATAATTTTCTCTAGCATTTCCTAAGAAGCTACATATGCCCATTTTAGAGTATATAAGACTTGGAATGCGTGCAACACTAGACAAGTGTGGTGCACTTTTGTACATACCGAGAACATTGAAACATCTATTATATGATGCACTAATGATAAATGAATGTTACGTAGAGTTTCATGAATATAACACAAAAAAATTACATTAAAAAATATCTCTCATCCTCTACTTGCAACTCGACTATAGTGCCTAGAGACAATAAAAATAGGCGTGCATTCATTTTTAGTATGTAAATATTTAAATATTCTATTAAGTGTTTCCCATATGTATAATTTTAATATGTCCATTATAAATTGATTTAACAGACATTTCTAATATGTCTAACTTTAAATTATCTAATTTTAATTTATCTATTATTCTATATTAGTTTGTATAATTTTTAATGTGTTCAATTTCAATTAATTTAGTTTTCCAATTGATTGATTATAGGTATTTGATGTAATACTTTGTATCTACATGTATACAAATGAGTCTTATTTGACATAGAAGTCAGTTTCTATTTTGTTAGACATGTTCATGAATACATTGATGATACATTTGATAAATTGTCAAAATGTATTAGGAGGAAGATGCATGGAATATGGAAGAAATGATAGGCACTTGTAGAACATATAAAACCACCAAAACTTTTATCCTATACATCATTAAAGAAATGGTTGGTTTAAAGTCAGTTATGAGTAACTATTAGTTAAAGGGAACAAGTGAAATAATGAGTTTAACTAAAGGATGGTATTTTATTCTTTGAGTAGAGTACATGCACCCAATTATAAGTTATAAGGTGCAAATTTTGTATAAAACATAGAAACTAGTATCCTCTAATTAGATTGTGGGTAATTAAGGAAAATGGTGAATCGAATAGAGTAGGCAATCCTCAACATATATTTTTAAATAATTGACATAATAGATATATGTTATATATCAATAATAAGAAAAAAACAAGAAGAAAAGTGAGAAGGAAAGAAAGGAAATTTGATATATTTTTCAATTTTGTTTATGAATATAGTAACCAAGGAAATAGTAGGTGGAAAGATTTATTAGAACACTATCACAAAACTCATGACACTATGAGTGGTTACATCTTTTATTCACATTGATGGGCTATATAATTGTCAATTTGATTAGGCTTATCACACATGTTCTGATAATATTTCTATAACATTTCCAAACATTACCTAGAATTTATGTTTAATTGTAAAGAATTAAAATTAATTACTAATAAACTAATAGATACTTTCATATGTATGTGATTATTGTTGAAATATGATGTGATGTTATGATGAATTGTGTTGATTATAATGAAAAGTGTTTTGTGTGGAAAACTTATATGCCATGCAGCAAGAAGGGAGCAAGAACCTATAACCAATGGACTATTGTCATCATGTATCCACAAGAGTTGATTTCATATAGTTGAATGAACATGAACCTATAGGACAAAGGGATCAACTCATGTAGCCGAGTTAGCCATAAATTTTTGGAATATTTAAGACTTTTGCTACTGATGATACTTTTCCATAATAAAAATAAACTCTTTGATCATGGCAATAATTTATACCAACACCTCTACCACTTGTTTGTGCATGATTATGAAATTAGTTTCTCTATCTTTGTTAGGATAATTATATTAGGAATTCATTTTGTATCCTCATTGTAGAATACTTATCTTCCTACTCTAAGCTGGCAATGAGTTAACATTTGTATCTAGGATTCCCAGTTGTTTACAACATCTATAGTTAGTTAGTCCATTATCTATTGTAGAGATCTACATATTGAAGTAATAATTTTCTTTTAGCAATTATATATCTTTTGAATAGTGATTAAGAACAAGTCTTTTATCCAAAAGCATTGAGTTAAGTTGTGCACAAGGAGTTGATTAGATAATTATTATATGACTTAAGAGAGTGATAATACCTAAGGAAGGTCCCACTTGATGTATGTTGTCACTCTTTTAAAAATTAGTAATTAGTTCTTTCATTCTAAAATAGATTGTTATTTTCTTATAGCTTTTACTCATAGTCATTAATGACCAATATACATTAATCTATAACCATAATATTCACCTATAGCATCAACTTGTAGTAATAGTTTATTATTCAGTGAATGCGAATTTTGTAAAAAATTCCCTTCAGTTCAATACATTCAAAACATTCAATTATTATAGTCATCTTCATAGGAACCCCTAGAACTCCTTAGCCATACATAGAGTATCGACGTCATCTTAGAAACACGTCCTTGGTTGGCATTTAAATGTGACCTCGTATGACTAATGGTTGCTTGATAAGGGATAAACCAATGCATCGAGCAGAAGTTCATTACTTAGTTGCTCCATATTATTAGATAATAAGGGAAAGAATACACCCATATTGATCATACATATGATTTTTTACCACAAACACACCAAGATAGACCTCCATAGCAAGACATCCATCAAACTATGTAAGAGAAATGTCAATTTTGGTGTGTTAGTAATTAAAAACTATGTTGGTCCAAATAGAAAAGACCAAAAAGACCATTTGATTAACATCAAGAATTGTAAAAAGGAGGTGTGGTTCTCATCTCTCTAGATGAATTAACTAATGTATCATACATAATGTTTTTGAAAAGTTAAACAGCATATACGGGGCGCTATACCCCTCACAACGAGCCACTAGGGCCAAAAAAGGACTAAACATAAACAAAAAAACATTAATAGAAAAGAGAAAAAAACCAGAGACAACCCAGTGACAGCACACCAACAATCGAAAAACAGCCGACAGACCAGCAACAGGAGTAGCTAACTGGCCTCATCCCAGTTCTTGATCAGGAGGTCGACCGCCTCATCACCCACCCACTTCTTATTTTCCTGGCTATTATTCCCCTCCTATTCCTCTTTTATGACATTTGACAGCGCACTAGTAACAAAGTTAATTGTGAGGGTAACAACTAATGTAACTATAGTGTTAAAAATTGGAAATTTGTAATGCAAATTTTCTACAATCTAGTGTTTTCTCATTTAGGGAAAAGGGAAAACCTAGATTACACAAGCTTACTATATGTTCCTATGGACAATATTATGTATGCTTGGACTCTAAATATATCTTGAAAATGACAAACACTTATATTAACTAAATTTTTGATGTACTTTAAATCAACAATCAATATAAATTTATAGACATGTAAAAATGACCTAGCACTTATCACACATCCTAAAAGATATTTTCTCATCATCAACATCATTATCACCTAATATCACTGCATTTCACATCAATTGCATCAAAAACCCTAATTTCCTCTATTAATTGAATAATATTATATTATTCAATTAATTCACTTTTTCATTATTTTTAACTAATTAAATAAATTTCATTTATTTAATAAAGTCCTAATCTACCTTTATTCCTCTTGATTAATTAAATAACATCAATTATTTAATTATTTCACTAATTCATCTTATTCCCCTAAATCAATTAAATTATTAATACTTAATAGTTTAATTAAATCACTTTCCCCTAAACTTGAATAATTAAATAAATTATTCAAAACATCATTCAAAAAGGTCAAAGAAATAAATAAAACTTTGTTTGCAAAAGTCAAACATGATTTGCACGTTCAACTCAAAAAGATTAATTAATTAATTACCCTCACCCACTTTCATGATTGAGAAAATTATGATCTCCCAATTGCTCACTCTAATTGGCTGACTGATCCATCTATTTCCTGATTGATTCATTTGTTCTTCAATCCCACTGAAGGCTCAACATGATTTCTTCAATTCCACAGATTATTCAATCTATTTCCTCAATTCCACTGAACAATCAAATTGATTTCTTCAATCACATTGATTACATAATCAAAATCCACTAATTCTTCCTATCTAATTCCTCTCAATGGTTTCCAATCATTGATCAAGATATTCTACTACGCGATCTCGATCGTTCATTTCAAAACAAAAAATCTATATAACAACCATCTTCTTCCTAAAAAATGATCAAAGAATCAATATCTTTTACAGAACAAAGTAATGCTGAAATCACAATTGGTCTTTTGACAAGCTTTACACACATCTTTGATCAACACACACACAACATTGAAGCTTTTTCTACACACAAATGGAGGCTCACATTGATCCAACATCATTGTGAATACACTTTGACACATGATGGTAACACTACGTTTTTATGAATTCATTTTATGTTCTTTCTTTTGATTGCATCATTTGAGTTTGTTCTTTGTAGCTTCATTTCGTGAGTAATGGGCATAAATATTAAATATTTATTTTGAATTAGATTTAGTTTAATTTATTTAAACATTGATTACTATCTTAACGCTTATTCGATTTCCCCCTTACACATTTTGGCACACCTGGTGGGACCTCGATCCTTAACATTATTGTTCCCTTGAGTTTTCCTAAGCAATTGTAGGTTCTGGAATGCGGTCATATTTTCTAGAAATGCAGTTGAATTTTTTTATGTAGAAGTTCCAAAAGTTTTGCTGCAGTTGTTTCATGTTTTTACTACAGTGGAATTTTTTCTTATTGGAGTTGCACTAAAACTGGTCGCTTTTGACCTTTGGACCCCTTTTTTTTATAATAAAAACCTGGTTTAGGTCCAGGAACCGTAAAGAAACAAAGAGAAACAACCTGAATGTAGCATACATCTATCATACAAAAATTACACCTTACACATAGAAAGCTATCCCCAAACAACAACAAGCAACCCAATGCAGACCACACAAATCGACCACAAGATCCAGCCCAATAGATGACGCCTTCAATTAAGGGGATGCTCCTTAATATCCTCTTGCATTAATCTGACAGCCTCAAAAGGTGAGTTTCTCCACCAAGTTTTGACATAGACCCTAGCCTCACTCTATATAGCTACACTAGTATTAGCAGCCCAATCGGCCACTCGATTCCCAACTCGTTTGATGTGTGAAAGCTTCACCTCATCAAATGATTTGATCACCCAATTAGCCCACTTTATAATGACTCCCAACTTCCAATTCTGAGTTTCTCTTCCCTTCAAAGCTTTGATGATCAAACTTGAGTCCCCTTCCACCCACAACTTCTTCCATCCCTTCTCCCTAGCTATCATCAGACCCCACAAAAGAGCTCTCGCCTCAGCCAGATTATTATACTCAATCCCACAAGCTAAAACATACATACCAATGGGCTGACCTTTGTAGTCTCTAAAAATACCACCGCCACTAGCCACACCCAGATTGAATTTGGAAGCACCATCAAAATTGAGCTTCAACTAGTCACCCTCCGGAGAGTGCCTAAAATCATGGCTAGAGTGGGAGATAGTAGGAGAAGGAAGATGATCCAACCATCTAAAATAAGGCCAAGCATTCCCCCAAGCTAACTCATGAGATTTGATTGACCAACTGCTACCCCTATGCATCTCACCGAGTTCACCAATCGTGCTTTCCACTAAATCCCACACTCCATCTTCTGACCTCCATGACTGTTCGAAAATGCACCTATTTCTTTCTAAACAAATATTGCACATGATAATAGTTGGGGCAGCATACCAGATGAGCTTCAAATCAGGGCTTCTTACTTGGAGATCCTAACTTTTCAGTATCCTTGGGATATCCTCCATGAGGACCCAAGATAAACCCCATCTAGAGAGGAAGCAAGTCCACAAATAGCGAGCAAAACTACAATGAAGGAACATATGTTTGTTGTCTTCTTCAACACTCTCACACATCACACATATCGAGGGTCCATAATGACCAAAGGATTTCATCTTATCCCAAGTGAGAGCCCTGCCCTTCCAGGCAATCCAAAAAAAATAAATCAACTTAGGAATTCCTTGTTTGAACCATAATTTACCATCAACCTCCCCCGCATTCACCTTGTTGTAGAAATATTTGAGGAAAGCAGCCCAAACAGTAACTTGACCAGAGCCAGTGTCGCCCTACACCAATCTATCTTCCTCCTCTGGACCATAGACAAGCCATTTTGCCAATTCAACTTGCAGTTCCTTACAAGCCTTACTTAAGGCAACCATAGGGACAATAAGAGTCTTCCACCTTTTATCAGGGGGAGCACCCTCTATGTAATCAACCACTTTGTTGCCAACAACTTCCTCAAAGTGTGAAGCTAAAGGTCTAAAGTGTAGAGAGTTGGTGAGCTTCCCAAAATCCATCCAATGATCTTGCCAAAAAATAATCTTTCTACCATCCCCCAGGCGCCATCTCAAATCAGGAATAATGACAATTCTACAATGTAAGAGAAAATTCCAGATGCTCAATCCTTGGGAAAGAGTATAGTTCTAATTAAATAAAAGATCAATGTTGTTTTGAAGATATTTGGCCTACAAAATTTTGCTCCAAATTTTGTCCTTTTCCTCATATACTCTCCAAACCAATTTTGTGCCAAGAGCAATATTCATCTCTTTACATTTCCTTATTCCTAGCCCCTATATCTGATAGGCTTGCACACCTCATCCCATTTCACCAAATTGTACTTAAATTTCTCTTCATTGCCCTTCCATAAAAAGCATCTTTTTGTATCTTCAATAACCTTGGCAATCTTGCTTGGGATTTGAAACGCTGATATAGTATAAATTGGGACAACAAACATAGAGGATTTTATTAAGTCAATCCTCCCAACAAAGGAGAGCCAACGACCTTTCCAAGAGTCGAGCATTGTCACGTATAGATTTATTGATTATTAAATGTAATTATTAATCATGATATTGTTATTAAATTGAAGTTAAATGATTATTCAAATTGAAGTTAAATTGAAATGAATTTGAAATTGAAATTGAAATGCAATTGCAATGATTTGAAATGCATTTATATTTAAATTTGGGGTTTGTCATTGCTGATGAAAACTCGAGTGCAAGTGAACATAGGAACAAGTGAACACGAATGAAGGTGAGAACATCGATCAGGTAGAGTCGTTTTAGCCATTAGATGTTTATGAGGATGATGGAATCTCACACACTCACTTAGTTAATATTTTAATGTATTTTTGTGATTATTGTGCTTGCAAATTTTAAATTAAGTTTAATTGATTTCTTAAAATTTGTGAAAAAAAAATGTTTCGTTTAAATGACGATTTTATTATTTTGAGAGAAAATGGATCTTATTTAAATAACTGAATTATTTATGTCAATATTTTATCATTGTTTAAAAATAATGATGCTTTTATTTTGAAATTAATGGAATAGACTTTTATTACGAAATTTATTAAAATGTAATAAATATTGTGTTGTAAATTTAATTGTTTTTATTTATTTCTTATTTAAAAATATGAAAGAGAGAAGATTTATTGAAGAAATTAAACAAAGATCTAAAATTGAGTTATTGAAAACAAATTGGAAAATAAATCACGTGCAAAATTGAAATTGATTTCAAACAAGCAGTTGAATAGATTGAAGAAAATATCTTCAATCAAATTGAAGGCAATCAAATTCAATAACTTGGAGTTTAAAAATTTGATCTGAAGATCAACCTCAATTTGTGGATCGGAATTCTTGTTAACATCTATCAATGCATGAGAAAAGAAGGGGGCAAAAAAGAATTTTGAAATTGCAAGAGAAGTGAAAAAATCCATTTTTAGAGCAGAGAGAAAGAAAAACACAGTATGAGGAATTTTGCTAGAGAATTAATATGAATTTGACAGAGACAAAGATTGTTATTTGATCTTTATTTATTTATTCTGGAGCTGCTATTTACACCATGCACACACAGCTTGGAGGAGAGGATTTTGTTTAAATTCTTTAAGTTTCTGATATTTATCTTCCCTACACACCCCACACACTGTAGATTGGAGTTGAATGGTGGAGTATAGGCGCTGCTAGGGAGATAAGGAATTCGTAGAAGAGAGAAGTGTTAACTGCTCACCCCCCGATCCTCTACTTTCATACGCAACCACTCTTCCTTCACACCCCACACAGCCACAGGGTCTCCCCAACTCCCACACAAGGACAGGGAATGCGCGACCTAAGGGAAGAGGAAGGTGCACAGAGGTAAAGCACCACACGCAGCCTGTGAGGAGAGGCTTGGCACATAGAAGAGAGGAGGTTTCTATTTGCAGCCAAAAAAAGACCCTCCATCCACCCACATACAGTGAAGAAGGGGTGTGCAAATAGAAGGAAGAGGCTTGAGATAAATAGAAAACATCAATTTATCTCTATCTCACACAAGCATCAAATAAGACAAGGTAGCAGGAAGAAAACAGAAAGGAAATTAAGAGAAGAAGGAGATTAGTCAGAGTAGTTACAGGAAAAGAGACAGAGGAAGCAATAATCAATTTGCAGAATTACCAGGTAGAAATTGAAAACCAATTTACAATTTTGTAGAAGTGTTAAAAATTCTTCTCTAATTCTTGTATTTAGTTTAAAATTCAAAAGAGAATCTCCGTTTTATTAATTTAGAAAAGAATAATCTCTAGATTTTGATTGCTAATCTATTAAAAATATCACCGTTCCATTACATTATGTAGAAACTTTCAAACAATCAAACTATAATTTTTCGAGAAAACATTGAAATTAGAAACATAATACTTTAGGAAGAATTTGAATAGAAAACAATGAGAAACAACTGATTATCCATTTAAGAGAAACTAAGATTTATTTTCTGAAAGTATTCAAAACAGAAAAGATTTTTGTTTAGATACCTTTTAGATTTTTAACGTGATTTCAAAATAATCAATAAATTTTGCAATTAAAACTCAAAACGTTCAAAACAGAAACTGAAACAATTTCTTTTAATTCGGTTCTTGAAAATAAATGATTTATTTTCTAAAAGTATGAAAAACAAAAAATAAATCATTTAGATTAAAATATGATTTTCTTGAAAACAAAACAAATTAAGATTATTTCAAGTGGAAACAAATTAATTGAGTAAATAGAATGAAAGAACGTGTGCTCTTTTATGATTGTTTTAAAATATGTACTTAACTACATACTGGAAATACACCTTCTTTATTTTATTTTATTTTTGATTATTTAATTTACTCCATTTAAATATTAATTTAATGTCATTTATGGATTAAAACAATGAAAAGAACAACATTTGAACTGTTTTGCTTGAAACAAGATTTTCGTTTGATACTTTTTGAAAGATTGTATTTATTTGATTGGAACCATGCATGCTTGATAAATGAATGTACATGTCATGTGTTTGGGAAAGTTACCTTCCAGGATGGGTGCCGAATATGGGTTATTAGAGAGTGTAGTTTTGCTTTTCCAAAACTGCTTTATTTGTCGTGCATGACATTTTACTTGGCCAAGTAACATAAGGACCATTGAAATAGATGGAATTAATGAACTCTCTACCACATCCTAGTATTGAACTTGCTTGTTTCTTAAATGAATTAGAAAAATGAAAATGCTTGTGGTTTTACTAGTTATACTAGGCATGCACTAGATCCCATCTTGCTTGTTGACTGCTTTTTGCTAAGAGATTCATGCAAGGTCGGGTATTCTTTGAATGATTTAAGAATTTTGGGGAAGCGTAAGCTTCGAGGTTGGGCGAAAAAAGCGCCTGATCCTTGTTCTCGTCTGCATTACTGAAGATATGCTATTGGATTGAAGATCAAAGGATTTTATCTTCATTTATGTTATTTGTGTTCTTTAATTATGTATTGAAGAGCTTAAGGCGACTGAATTCCTAAGTCTCAAATTGTAACTTATATTACAACTTCTTTGTATTATTATCAATGTCGTGTATTATGACACGTGTATGTATTTAACTGGAAATGTATATTGAATCTATTTATCGACTTTAAGTCATGGTTTGGAATCGACTAGTTTTTATGATGTCTAAATGAATGAATTGTTCACTTTATTTTGAATATAAATGAAATTATTTAAAGTTTTGTCGATGATTGATTTAAAGAGTTTCTCTCTTTACAAGCATACCATGAAATTTGCTTATGAAATTGCCCCAATCATCAACAATCAGCTTCTTGAAGACAAGAGGCATGCCTAAATACTTGCTAGGCATCTAAGCAACATCAAAACCAAGGACCCGTTGAATCTCTAGGCTCTTCAAGCAAGGATTCTTCAAGAAGAAAATTTGAGACTTGGCCATATTCACTTTTTGCCTAGCAACACGTTCATATTGAACCAGAATACACTTGAACACTCGAGCCTCCCTAGACAAGGCCTCACCTAATAAAAAGGTTTCGTCCACAAATTGAAGGTGTGAAATGTTGTTAGATCCTTGAGAAACTTGCAGACCTTTGAGATTGCCATCTTTGACCTCTTTTTCTAGAATTTTTCTTAAGGCCTCAACCACAATGAGAAACAAAAAAGGTGAAAGTGGATCACCTTGGTGAAGCCCCCTTTTCACACTAAAGAAATCTGTTGGAACACCATTGATAAGTACAACATAAGAGGTAGACGAGATGCAACTTTGAATCCAATTTCACCAAGAAGCACTAAACCCAAGCTTCCTTTTAATATTGATTAGAAAGTCCCATGGAACTTTGTCGTAGGATTTATTCATATCGATCTTGATAGCCATACCCTCTTTCTTCCTACTTTGGATGGAATGGATTACTTCATGAGCAGTCACAATGCCATCCAAAATTTGTATACCTTTCAAGAAACTACTATGTTCTTCAGAGATAAAGCTCTCCAAGCAGACCTTCAATCTTGATGCCATATCCTTAGCCACCACCTTATAGACAACATTACAAAGCGAAATGGGCATGTATTGATCAAAGAATTTAGGATCTCTGACCTTAGGAACAAGGGTGATATACACTGAGTTTGATGGTTTGAAGATAGCTCTTTGAAGCCTACTCTCCTTAGCTGCAAGCCACACATCTTCACCAACAAGATGCCAATATTTCTGGAAAAATTCCATCCAGAAGCTGTTAGAACTAGGGGACTTCCTAGCAGCCAAGGAGAACACCGCACTCTTGATTTCTTCTCTCGAAAAGAGAGCAAGAAGCACAAAATTCTGATCTTCCAAAATTAAGCAAGGGATGTTGCTTAAGCACTCCTCTTGAGCCACCATGTCCACTTTAGGAAGGGCACCAAGAAAATATTGGAAAAAATTCTTCCCCGCTAAACGTATAGCCTCCACATCATTTAGAACCATCCCTTCAGGAGTTTGAATCTTGAGGATTTTTTTTTGTTATCTCCTTATTTTAGTAGTTATGTGAAAGAAATTGGTATTCTTATTGCCCTCATGCAACCACTTGATCCTGGATTTCTGATGCCAAAATATCTCTTCCATATAGAGCAGCCTATTGTGTTCTTCTATCAGATCAAGTTCCTTAGCCCTTTGCTCTGGGGTGAAACCCTTGGAGGCTATGTCAACTTCCAAAAGATGCAAGTCCAATTCCACCTTGAATTTGTTTTTGAACAAATCACTGAAAGAACGCTTGTTCCAAAACCTGACCTGCCTACTAACCTCCTTAAGCTTATTATAAAGGATGAACCTTTTACACCCCTTGACATCCACCTTCCACCAACCAGTCAAGAGCTGCTCAAAATTTGGATGTTCATACCAGAAAGCTTCCATCTTGAGGGGATACCCTTGGGCTTCAGGGCTTTGTTAACATAGAGGGAGATTGGCCAATGATCGAAACTGCCATAATGCATGACTTTGGAGATAAAATTTTCTGAACCCAAGAACCAGTCAGAGTTAATCAAAAATCTACTGAGTTTGATTCTAATATTGTCACCCCCAGTTCTTTTATTGGACCAACTGAACCATCCTTCCTTAGGTTTGATATCAATGAAGACTAGATCTTTGCAAAGACTTCTAAATGCCAATGAGCCAGGAGACAAAAGGGCCCTACCTCTCACCTTCTCCTCAAGAGACAACACCCCATTAAAAAAACCTCCCACAAGCCAATTACCCATCCCATTAACCACTTTGAAATTTTTGAGGTAATCCCACACTTCCAACCTATCTCCATCCAAAGAAGGCTCATAGAAATTTGTGACTAATACTTGCTCACCACACCGAAGGAAATGGTAGTGAGTAAAGATGCAATATTGCATAGATTCCACCATTATCCCACCAACAAAGTTTTTATTCCACACAATGGCAATACCACCAACCATTCCCATAGAATTATTTGCTACCCCTTCCCTGTTTCTCCAAAACCTTGGGTTTAGTTCTATAAATCGCTCCCCATCCATTTTGGTTTCTTGAAGTATAAGAATGCCAGGGCTTTCAACTTCAATCAATCATTTAAGAAGACGCCGCTTCTTTGGGCCATTAAGGCCACACATAGTCCAACTTGGAATCTTCATAATCTCTTGGGCTTAGGGAGGTGCCCGCCTTTGTTAGAAACAAAATGCCTTATTGGGGCCTGAGTGCCATTCACAACTTCATCCAACACCTTGAGTTTTGCCTTGGTAGCCTCCATTTTACTACCCTTGCTATTAGTGCCACCAGTATCAATTGGTGTGTTATGCTTGCCACCAAATTTTTTTCTTCTCCTTGTTTGAATCCCCACCGTCAGCAACACTAGGAGCCTCCCCATAATGATTAGCTTTAATAGCCAATGGGGAAGGGAAATTAACTTCGACAGACTAAACTATAGAGGGGGAATCAGCCACCAAGACCCCATCTAAACCCTTAACCAAATTTCCAGCCATACCTCCCTTTACCTGCTCCACACTGTTTGGAGTAGCTAGAGACCCCACCAGAACAGTCCCCTCCAAGCACCTCACAGGGGAGCCACTACCATTTCCACCAACCACAGAAGGGGGAGGGGAATCTGTCTGAATTTGAATAGGGGATGCATCGGATGCCTTCAAATTATTCCCTTTGATGCCCTTGGGTTGTTCCTTGCTACAATCTTAATGCCCTCGAACCTTAATCTTTGCACAAAACTTTGTCGTATGCCCTATCTGACCACATACAAAGCACCTAATTGGTAAGCATTTGTATTCCAGTTCTTGGAGCCTTTTTCCTAGCAAGGAAGATAAACACACTGTATGCATAAGTGGTTTCCTCAAGTTGAGCTTTACACAGATGTGTGCAAAGGGGGCTAGAGACCGATTGCTCATCGCTGACTCGCATTGCACATACTCCCTAAGGGTATTCTTGATGAGCCTATAGATCTCCTCTGTCTTGAGCTCCAAAGGGAGCTTGTACATCCTTACCTAGAGAGGTGCATCCTTGATCGATTTTGAGTGCAGATCAAAACCTGGAGTCTAGGCCTGCGCGTATAACCCTGCGTTCCCTATGAACCAAGGCCCCCCTACAAAATTTTATCCCTTTCAAATTTCGATTGAAATTTTTTTTGGATGAACCCTTATGCCAAAAATGTAATTTTTGGATTTAGGCCCGCCCAAGTTTTAGATTCCCATCAACTGATGCACTCTATCGTTGGCCAGATGCTAATGAACTTGGTAATGATCCTATGCTTTTTTAGCTTCTCAACTTTTGAACGCAAAAAATGGTCCGAAATGACAATCTCCTGGATCACCGATGAAACATCCATATTGACATTGCCCATGACCAGTCTAGTCAATTTCTCCTTCTCCTTCTATGTCTTTTCTGATGTAGATTGCTTCAAAAACAATTTTCCCATGGCTTGGGCATCCTTTGGAACCGCTTCCCCTACACTGTTGACTACCTCGGACAAGCACAACCCCTACGCTTCGCACCTTGCTGAAACATCGCTCGACATTCTGCTAAATTTCTATAGGAACAATGACATTTGGACCGCTTTTGACAAAAATAGGTCCATAGTTACATTTTTGGGTCTCTTTTGACATTTGGACCACAATTGCATTTTTGGGCTGCTTTTGACTTTTCTAACCGCATTTGCTAAAAATGATAGGGATGCTTTTGATTTAAAGTTTCGCTTTTTCTCTATTATTTTTGATCTGAAAGTTGCAAGTAATTTTTTGATTTGTAACACTAGCAGTTGCTTGGTTTGAATGTTTGAAAGGTGCTAACATTGTTCATTGTATGATTTGCATGTGTTTATCCAAGAACAAACTAACAATTTTAGTATGGAGAAGGCGAATGTTCCAAGTCAATATTTCTGAAAGCTTTCATAGTTTAGAACATTTTCAATTTGGTGCTTTTAAAAAGAATCTTTTCAAAGATTTCATAGTTTAAGAAAAATTCAATTGGTGCTATAAAAATGAACCCGACAACTTGCATGTTTTTATTTGGTGCTCTAAAAAGAGCGTTAAAAAAGTTTTCTAGTTTAGAAAAAAATTCAATTTTGTTCTTTTAAAAAGAATATTTTTGAAGCTTTTATAGTTTAGGAAACCTTTAATTGGTACTATAAAAATAAACCCCACAACTTGTACGCTTTCAGTTTGGTGCTCTAAAAAGAAAATTTCAAAAGCTTTCTAGATTAGAACAACACTTTTTTTTGGTGCTCTAAAATGGAATTCTCTATTTTTGACCAACGCTTTGATTATGTTGATGAAACAAATGATGTTATTTTGTTGACCAAATTAAGACAAGGATTGTTAGAAACACTCAAGTTGGTGCTTAAAATTGGACAAATACATTTTGACTTGCATACTGCTATCTATTTGTTTGAAATATATAATACTTCAATTTGGTGCACATAAAAACAAATTGCTATCTTGTTTACACTTCATTCACTTTTTTGGATAGCACTGTTCAAGGGGCTTAAAAATAATATTGCAATTGTATTATGTGTCTTCTATGTTTGGAAAACTAAAGTGTCTATCCTCTCCCCTTGCATCTTTTGGCAATTTTGGGTGACGAAAAGCATTTTTGAGTTTTGCATTTATTTCATTTCAAAAATTACCTTAACGAGGGGCCTTACTATGAGACACATCCTGTGATGGAGAACTCATAATCAAGGTCTTGAAGCATGTTTATTGGTGGGCTATATTAATGGTTTTGAAATTGTAAGAAAGTAGCTTCAATCTTGAGCGACAACATACTGCACCTAATCCCATGCCTTAAGTGGAACGGGAACGGTTAAAGAGTCTTAAGTGACCAACAGATGGTAGTGTACATATGGTGTTCACATTTTTTCATTTAAAACCTTGTTTTAGAAGCCATCCATATTTTTTGAAACATTCTTTGAAAGTGGTGCATCAAAACTTTGCTTCTGAGAAGTTACTTACCAAGTTTGATTTTTGGTTGAGGCATAGAGCTTAAGAGTTCATTCTTAACATACCTCTACACTCTAGAAAATTGCATTTAAAATCATCCCTTTGGGGCATGAGGTAAGCCTACCTAAAAGAGTGTACCTATTTAGGGTGGCTAGACTGATGCATGCCAAGGTTATTTTATTCACATCAAAAATTTGCTTGAATTAAAATGAACACATCAAAACAAGCATTAAACATGGTTATCAAACTTAAAACCCTTTAGACTTAGCGTGAATGCTTTGAAAAGAGCCTATATTTTCACTCCTTAAACGATATCTTAAACAAATATATTTAAGGTTTCCAAATATTTAGGCTTACATTTCAAGTCACACCAAGAACAAAGTCAACATTGGAAACTATGACTTTAGCATTTCAACTTCCACAAACTTTGAGTTTTTGTGGAAAGAAATGTGCTTAAAGTTATAGACATTTAAGGTCAAATAGTTTTGATTGTTGTGTTGCATGATATCACTTGCCAAAATTTTCAAAAGACAAATCAGATCAAAACAAGACATCAAATCTACAAATTTATCCAAACTACTACCAACACAAAAATTGGAAAACAAATATGTATAGAAAACTCGCTATTGCTTTTGTTTCTACCACACTTGACCTAAAACTAGCCACAATTGACTAAAATAGACCACTTTTGGAACTATGGATTTGGATAGTCACTGTAAAAAAAACCTACCGCTTTTGTAAAACTGAATGCAGTCGACCTCAAAATTTTTGCTTTTGATCCCAAGATTATTGTAGCTGACTTAACTTTTGGCCATAGTTGGCCTAAAATCTAACTGCTTTTAATTGAAAATGCCACTTTTTCCTTTATTGATTACCAGATAGAAACTTGAAACAAAAGCCACTTTTGAAAAATCTTATCGCAGTTGTCCTCAAGACTTGGTTGCTATTGACAAAACTTTGGCCGCTTTTGATAAAACAATCACTATTGCACTAAAAATAGTAGCTTTTTCTTAAAATAGTTTCTTTTGACAAAATGATCACTATTGCTCAAAACAGTAGCTATTGCTTAAAACAGTAGCTTTTGAAAAAAATAGTAGCTATTGCTCAAAATAGTAGCTATTGATTAAAATAGTAGCTATTGCTTAAAATAGTTGCTTTTGACAAAACAACCGTTATTGCTCAAAATAGTAGCTATTGTTTAAAATAATATCTTTTGAAAAAATAGTGTCTATTGCTCAAAACAATAGTTATTGCTTAAAATAATTACCTTTGACAAAACAAACACTATTGCTTAAAACAACAAATTTTGACAAAACAAATGCTATTGCTTAAAACAATAGCTTTGTCAAAACAAATGCTATTTCTTAAAACAAAAACTTTTGACAAAACAAATGCTACTGCTTAAAACAATAGCTTTTGACAAAACAATAGATATTTCTCAAAATATCCACTATTGCTAAAAATAGTTGCTTTTGATCAAGACGACCACTTTTTGTATTCACTGTTCACCAATCATAAAAGTTGCAACAAAGGCCACTTTTGTCAAATCTATTGCAGTTGTCACATAAAATTTTTCTGCTATTGACACAAATTGAACCTCTTTTTTCCTAAACTTACCACTTTTGAGCTCTTTGTTACTAGCCACAAACCAGTATAGGGACTGCTACTACTATAAGTTTTGCATCAAAACATCCGAAACACATAACCATAACATCCCAACAACATGTCAACATCAATATATTACCCAAATCACTCTTATCAAGGGTCACAACATCAAGTAGGGCAACAACATTAAGGGTTTCAAAAGCACCATCAAGATCAAAATCTACAACATCAAATTACCCTAAATTCACTTGAAAAATAAGTTGACAAACTTTATCAAAAATGCTTTGGAAACCATCAAAAGAGTGAGTCACAATATTGGCAACATCATGACACTCATCAAAACAAAAATTCATATCATCAACAACATGTTCAACATCAAGACACCTCATACCAACAACACCCATACTATGGCCCTTCATACAATGCACAATATCAACAAGGGTTACAACAACAAAATTAGGATCCTAATGTTATGAAAAATCAATATGAAACTTCCTTCATTCAAAACTCCCAACAAAAAATAAAAACACACCCTTAAACATCTTAATATCCACATCAACAACATTTACAACATCATCAAAACATTAATTCACATTAGCAAGAAAGTCTATTTCCACAAAGTTTGTTTCAATAAAATTTATCCCAATAGCGAGTACCATCAACACACTTCCAAGGTAACCTTCAACCCAATCAACCAAAACAAGAAGTACCTTTAACATAATATAATAGTATCCCTCAAACTCAAGGAATTTAGCACAATCAATACCAAGTAGTACCTCAAAATCAATATTAGGTTGTATCACAAACTCACAACACACAACAAGCCCCACAATCCAACCACACTACTAAACGTATATACACTCCTTTAGGGGAGCCAATCGAGGGGGTTTTAAAAAAAATAGTCAATGATAAGCTTATCACACTTCCAAAACCATCATGAAGTGGTGAACCTATCATTGAATTCCCATGACACGATGAGAAGGCCTATTGTAAATACCATGGAGTTAAAGGTCATGATGCATCAAAATGTATTACACTCAAAAATCTCATCCAAGACCTTTGATAAAAAAGAAATAGCTATTGAGGACAATGTTCAAGATTTGAATACCAATAATAACACTAACAATATCTCAACCTCAAAAGTTGAAAACAATGATCATGATCTATCTACCACTGATCACGTTGAGGATGTATTTACCTCTCTTAGTGAAAAAAAAGACATGCATCAAGACTCTTTCCCAAAGCATGATCAAAATCAATCACCAAATTCTAACAATGATCCAATTCAATAAATCTTAACATCATTTGATCTCGAAGTTGAAATCATTAACAATATCTCAAATGTTGAAAACAATGATCAAGAGATATCTACCAATGGTCATGTTAACAATGTCTCTACATCATCCAATGAGAAAGAGGACATACATCAATAATTTAATCCCAAGCATGATCAAAATCAATCACCAAAGTCTAGCAATGATACAACTCAAGATATATTAACATCAACAAAAATCATGGTAGTATATATTGATGATCAAGAGACTCTTAATCCAACACTTGTACCCAATTTAGAAAATGTAAGCCAAGCAATATCACCCATATGTCCACATTTCAAGGAAATCTAAGGATCCTTTACAAGCAATCCCTTCTTTTAAATTTATTCATGTCAAGAAACAAACCAAATCATATCAAAGATAATACCACACAAATTCAAGATCAAGAATCCCTATCATCAAAATACTACAATGACTTGATAGATATCTTCCAAGACATCCAATGTTTTCCAAAAGAAGAAAAATCCATACACCAAGCACACATACATCTACCCATGAGATTCTTATTCGTAATGGAAATATAGATGATCTTCATCCAAGACAATAGTCTCATACTCTTGATGTCATTACCAAGGAACAAGAGTCACCTACTCTTAACATCTTTACACATGAACATGACATAGCAGAAGCCAAAGACATATCAAAAAGGATTATGAAGAAGGCTTCTACATAAGTTGTGAATTAGAAACATCTTGTGAAGGCATATCAAAAATGAAAAATGAGGAAGAATTTTATGTGGGTTGTGAATCATCAACACCTCTTGAAAAAACATTAAAATTTGATATTTTACAGGATTGGCCCAAAGATATCAAATAGGAAGTTATCCCACATATGGAGGATCCACTTATAAACTTTAATCACTTATCTTTGTTAGAGAAAGATATCTTACCAATCAAGAAGTTATCACCTTTGAAGATCCACAACAGAGTAGAGAAGGATTAGCACCTTGTTTCCAAGGTAAATCATATCCTATTGCAAATAAATTTTTTCAATAGATGCATTACCAAGGTAGAGGATTAGGCCTATATAAATAGGGTATCCTAGAACTAGTGTAGATTATTGAAAATCCTAAGCATCAAGGTCTTGGTTTTTCTACAATTAAGGAATCTAAACATATCAATGATATCTCTATAATACTGAGGGAAAATTTACCTAATGCAAACATCAACATAGAAAGCATGAAGAGTCCTTATGATGAAACCGCTACCAATTCTACAACTAGACATATCATGAATTGTCATTTGTGCATACTTCAACCCTCCAATTGGGACTAACAACAAGAGAAAAAATTTACATCAAAGAAAGAAACAAGTCATTGAAGCAAAAAAATCGGTAAAACTAATTGGACAAAGTGAATAAAAATGGATACCAAAACAAAAGCAAGAAAATCATCCCTATCAAACTCCATTAGTTAAAGAAACTATGGGGAAAATAAAAAAGGGAAGTTCATCCATTAAAAATTTATAGCAATACAAAAGAAAGATTCAAGAGCAACCTACAAGGTATATCAAGATGTTGGTCCCAATTGAATCTCCATATCCAACTATCATTGCTCATCATCTGAATTTTGGAAAATAAAAGGTTTCAAACTATCAACCAATCCATCTAAATCTCATATCCCTCAACACATTTCACCATCGATGATATCCAAATCTCAAATTGACCATGCATTAGCAGTAACTCTTTCTCATAAGGACTCTAAGGGCACTCTATCACGATGTGCGCATCTAGGCAAGGTTAAATATAGTATCAATAAAGAAGATAATAATTATCAGGGGTTGCACTCAAGCACCTGTATCTTAGCAAAACAACTCCTCCAAGTAGGATATCATTGGCAAGTCATGACAACAAAAAAACCCATATTAGCACCAATAGTATCGACATTAGCACCACTAGGCGGTTTAATATGAGTAAAAAATTGTCACCATGATGAAAATCTAGTAAACAAACATCTTGTGTGACATAAAAAAAATCAAGAAAATAGTCAAGAGAAAAATCATCCTCTAGTGAAAACCACTATGGTGGCACTTTGGACAACTACCATGATGAAAACATGGAAAACAAGCGTCCTGTGTAGAATCAAACATCTACATGCACCATTTCAAGTGGAAGCATCTCAACTTATCCATAATAAATCCAACCCATTTTTATCCAATCAACTTATCTTGATCTTGGCAAAGGTTTGGTGTACACTTCACATTTTCTTATGGAAAACATCTTGACATGGGTCACTATCATTGATCTTATCTTATCCAACATTATCTGACCCATGAGGAATTATATAAAGGGGCATACTCTATCCGAACATGTTATCCAATCACAAGATAATCCTTGCTTCTTTTACATTGCTAGACATTGGGGGCAAGTACTTACATCTTGCTTTAGAATAAATCTTGATCTATGTATTCTAACTCAGAATGTGATCTAGGCATCATTCCAAAAACAAGGTGTACCACCAGAAAAATACTAGGGAAACCTTCAAAACAATTCATCCCAACAACAAGATATGCCACATTCTTTAAGTGAAAACCACATTGTGACACTTCTAGGATAGGTACCATAGTGAAAACGTAGCAAACAGGTGCTACGGTTGAATAATACTTGCATTGTTATCTATAAAAACTATTTGAAGCATCCACTCATTCATCCCATAGTAAAACATGTGTACAACCATGGCTTGATGACTGATTAAGTATTGAACCTTGTTGCACCATCAACATCCATATCCTCTAGAGAGAGTAATCCTATCTCAAACTAGGGGGAACTTCCTGAAACTAGTAATGGATTAGATCCTTGTACCTCCTATAATGGTCGAAAACATCAAAATCAAAACATCCAAAAATGGAAAAATTAAAACAAAATTCAAAACAATCAAAAATCCAAAAAAAATGTTATGCTTTGAGTCAACACCAGTTGAACTACATGGTATCTACGTGTATAACATAGGAAAGGATTATCAACCCCCGAGGCCTTAGGTCAGTCCCCTTAGGTGTCTATCATGCTTTATTTCAACTTAGTCAAAAACTCAAAATAAAAAAATAATCACAAAACAAAAAAATCCAAACACATCTTCTTACCAAACCAAGTGAACTACGAGCCTTTGCAAGTACAAAATAGGCGAGGCTTATCTTTTATGAGCCCCTGAGGCCCTAGGTTAGTCCCTTAAAAACACAAAAACAACATCATATAAACTCAAAAAACTAAGGAAAAGTCCTATCTCCATTATCATCACCAACCACAATAAATCTTTCATCCATAATAAATAAATCGTCACACTCACCCTTTAACAACGCAAACAACAAACAAAACAAATATCAAAATAAAAAATTCCAAAGTGAAGATCGAAAATATTAGACAACTATCAAGTGAAAATAATGCCAACATGTTAATTACCTATCTATTGACAATTCACCAACAACATCCTACGATATGCCTTAATGGATTTGATTCCTATAATAGACATCATCAACACAGGATAATAGCTTGAAACCTCAAAAAAAATATGACAAGTGATATTGCAACATTGTTTATATTTTTATAGTCATATCTTTTAGATTTATCATAATACCACATTTGCAGGATCTCTCAAGGATGTCCATAAGGATTTAGAGAAGAAGGAATGGTGGTATTAACAATCGATTTTTGTTATTTCTATTTGTAAGATTTTTTTTGTGACACTACCATGGAGAATACTTGCTTTGTTTTAGTGTATGGGATTTGTTTTGAGATAATTTGTGCAACAATTGCATGTTAGGTATTTCATACCTCTCTGTGTAACTAGTTCAATTTTTTTCAACACAACTCAACCATATATTTTAACAAGGTTTCCATATATCTAGTATGATCAAGAATATTCTTGTATGTTGAGTCACAGTCCATGCAATTGATACAACACCAACTTGGTTATTAATACCCTAGTGCATCATGTCTGTTCACTACATCAAAAAGGATTGTTAAAGATAGAAAGGCTCTATGTAAAGCAAAAGAAACTCATCAGTAACTAACACCATCAAATTTCTATCCATCATACAACATTTATTCTAACTAACAACATCTATCCTACATCACAATATCATTAGTACCACATCCATTCTGCATCCATAATGTCATAAATACATATCATGATAATAATAAAGCAATAAAAACATCCTGTATCATATATCAACATCCATCATATATCAACATTCATCATATATATAATAAAACATAATATATCATAAAGATATATTGATCATCCATCCATCCACATCATATGCATACATTAGAAAAGTACAAACATATGTATAATCATACATCGTCATCCATAATCATTACATAAACATAATGAAGCCGAATCAAAATATGTATATCTCATATATATCATCATAAAAAATGATAATGTAAAGGACATCATCAAATAAAATGTGTGATATCATAATACAAAAAAATACATATATACGAGGCCTCACTTGGGTTGATGAATATATATACAAAATTATGTATACAACAATGTCTTTGAAACAATAAAAAACATAATGATCAAGAACATATAATCCTACTGCCTGACCAAAGGTGGGGACCTCAAGTGATGCTCACTATGATGGGGGGATGACTGAGGCATGAAAAGAGGTCTAACCGTGTGCCCACATGACTTTGCACCCATAGCTATGCTAGGATCTTTGAAGTGCCATCATCGCGGAGCTCTGGGTACAAAGGCCTCATAAAGTGTTTGATAATATGTCACCTTTTGTACTAATTTCTCTCACTCATCCTGATGATAAGCCATGGGAATAGATATGACCAAGGAAATCTCTACAAATTTTCTCTGCTAACACTTTGTCACCAACTCTTGTCGAGTTGCATCCCTCTCTTGTCGAGTGACATCTCTCTCCTACCTAGTGACATCCCACTCTGCAGTAAATGCTACAACCTAAGCCTCAACAAATTATCACCGCATAACCTCTACATCTCAAGGATCCATCAACTGAACCAAATAAGCAGCCACCATTGCATCACTAGGTGGTGGAGGAGGACCTGGAACTATCCCTGATCTTTCTACATAGGATTATACTGCCCATCCTACCTAGCTCTGCCAAGCTGCTCGACAACAATATCAATTCATTGTTGCTCACCACAATGACCAATAATCCCTGCTCTACCTGCTGTTGGCACAATACCAACAAGATCTATAAACCTCAAAGGAATATGCCTAACCCACCACTGATCATAGTCAGGTATGGTCCCAGGATCCACCTGTCTGACTGGAGACTCCCATCCAAATAGAACAAGTGCTTTGTAATATGCATGAAGCCCCCATATATAGACCTCTTGAGTAGTCTTGCCAAAATGAGACTCATAACCATCCGCAAGTCAGCTCCGTCTCTCGTCAAACTAGCGAAAAACATGATTAGGAAGATATCTCTCTAAAAAATAACAAACATGACCGATCAACCATTGTGTCTATCTACAATATGGGATTTTATCCCGGTCGTCATGCCATGCCTCACATCCCAACCATGGTCTCCAAATAAAACCTGAAATGTCATCTATCACACGACACCAGTAAGGTAGCCTCCTGAGCTAGGTGTAATGAAAAGTCACCATATTTGTAAGAATATAGATCCTCCAGATCTTGATCTAAGATGCCATCAGGCCTGGTAATTGGGACGTGCTCCTAGGCCCATAAATGAAGTAAACTCACACCAAAAAAAATGGATCTACCTCCTCGATACACAACCTCATGCATATCTCTATATAAATGTGTAAGGAGACACGAGCGCCATGCATATATAGTGCCATGCTCGAACATCTGCTTGATTCATACACCCCAACCAAGGAGAAACTGCTTACCTCATTGATAAGGGATGAAGAGCCTTGAAACCAAAGCACATAGAACAAGAGAAACTAGATCTGAACTATCAACGAACTCATATAGGTCTATCTCAAACTCATGAACCTAAAGATGCCTCACACCAAGTACTTGACACCTAGCACATGTACCCCACCATACAAAATAATTCACAAGCTCTCCATGGATTGGAACACAAAGAATCCTCCATACATCCTCCAAGGTGATGGTGGCCTCCCCAATAGGTAAGTGAAAGGATGATGTCTCAGAATGCCATCGCTCCATGATGACGGTCATCATAGCTCTATGAAATCTAATCATAGACATATAGAAAATGTGTCATAGAACCACAACATCTAGAACATCTTTCTCCAACTTGTGGAACCCAGTGATCAAATCAAACAAGTTGCACGATTGTCGCTCCCTCAACATAAGTAGTTTGAGAACCACTGGCAACCATTCAACCCATGATGTTAATAATTCACTACAAAAACGTGAAACGAACCTCAAATTGTAAAAACCTTGACTCAAAATTCTATACAAAGAAAAAGCGATCAATTTTTGTCAAAAGTGATGACTCTATTGTCAAAAGTGTTAAAAATAGTCAAAAGCGCTTACTATTTTGTTAACTGCGATTCAAAAAATCAAAAGCACTAACAATAGCAAATGCAAAGATGTATTTCAAAAGTGAACAATTTTTACAAGGGTGGACAAAACAAAACAAAAAATTCAAAAGCAAAACTTTGAGAAAAATGCGAAAACAAAGGTGAACAATTAGATAAAAAAATAATATAAATAAAATGCACCAGAAAACCTCAAAAGTGGCATGGATAAAAACAACAAAAGCCATAAAAATGACTCAAAAATAGAAAGTTGAAATTATGAAAGGAGAAGGTACATACTGGGGCATCGATGCTAGCAGGCTTCCCAAACTATCGAACCACATCTACATGATGTGGGCCACCTTGAATCCTCACCATAACTCCTTGACAATCGAAAACTCATGAAATCCAGAAGCAATAAATTACTAAAGGCTCAAAATGCAAATGAGGTAATTTGAACCCTAAATACCTATTTTAAACCTCAAAATTCTAATTTTTTACCTAGGAAATATTCCTAGGTTGAAATTAGGAGCTCTTGAGAACATCTGAACTATCAACGAGAGCCTTATAAGCTTAATTTTTTGTCCTCTATGCATCCAAATTGAAATAAAACATTATCGTGAGCTCGACCCAAAAAATGATTTTTTGGCCAACCTCTCAACGGGGCAACCCAACATCCTACCATATTTTTGTTGACCTCCGAGGCACAGTGGGGCATATAAAAAATTTCAAATCTTGATTTTAACATCGAAGTCTTTGAAACAAAGCAACTAGTACTTTGTCTCAAAGAGGGGCAAAATGTAGACATGTAAAAATGACCTAACACTTATCACACATCCTAAATGACATTTTCTCATCATCATCATCATTATCATCTAATATCACTACATTTCACATCAATTACATAAAAAAACCCTGATTTCCTTTATTAATTGAATAATATTACATTATTTAATTAATTCACTTTTTCATCATTTTTGAATAATTAAATAAATTTCATTTATTTAATAAATTCCTAATCTACATTTATTCCTCTTGATTAATTAAATAACATCAATTATTTAATTATATCGCTAATTCATCTTATTCCCCTAAATCAATTAAATTATTAATACTTAATAGTTTAATTAAATCACTTTCCGCTAAACTTCAATAATTAAATAAATTATTCAAAACATCATTCAAAAAGGTCAAACAAACAAATACAACTTTGTTTGCAAAATTCAAACATGATTTGCACATTCAACTAAAAAATATTAATTAATTAAATCAATTAATTAATTACCCTCACCCACTTTCATGATTGAGAAAATTACGATCCCCTGATTGTTCACTCTAATTGGCTAACTGATCCATCTATTTCCTGACTAACTCATTTGTTCTTCAATCCCACTGAAGGCTCAACATGATTTCTTCAATTCCACAGATTATTCAATCTATTTTCTCAATTCCACTAAACACTCAAATTAATTTCTTCAATCACACTAATTACGTAATCAAAATCCACTAATTCTTCTCAACAATTTCCAATCATTGATCAAGATATTCTACTACGTGATATCGATCATTCATTTCAAAACACATAATCTATATAAAAACCATCGTCTTCCTCAAAAACGATCAGAGAATTAGCATCTTTTGCACAATAAAGTAATGTTGAAATCACAGTTGGTCTTTTGACAAGCTTTACACACATCTTCGATCAACACACACAAAAAATTGAAGCTTTTTCTATGCACAAATGGAGGCTTCACATTGATACAACAAACAATCCAACATCATTGTGAAACACTTCGACATGGGATGGTAACACTATGTTTTTATGAATTCATTTTATGTTCTTTATTTTGATTGCATCATTTGAGTTTGTTCTTCGTAGCTTCATTTCATGAGTAATGGGTATAAATCTTAAATCTTCATTTTGAATTAGATTTTGTTTAATTCATTTAAACATTGATTACTATCTTAATGCTTATCCGATTTCCCCCTTACACAAAATTTAACATTAATTTTTTTATAATAATTGTTTGGTGCTTTTGGAATTTGTATTGCTTATAAATTTGGATTGAGTTAAAAAATTACAATAAAAAATGGATAAGGCAATTCCATGACACATGTAAGTAAGATAAAATTCTATTGTAAAGGCTTGTATATGCATAAATTTAAAATTAAATTTAACACATTTATCTCAAGATAGAATTCTAATCATGGTTCTTAACATTTCACATTATAAATTCAATACATATTCATTTTATTTAATAATACTAACTTACTATCTATAATACATATTCAATACATAGTCTTGGTTCTGTTTTCGTTGGTCTTTTGCTGTCCTTTTAATGGTCTTCTGCTACTGGCTACTGGTCTTTTCTGTTTATCTATTTTTTACAGCCTTTCTTGTCCGGGATTTTCTTTGATCTATCTTTTCATGGCTTGTAAACTTTTTGGTTTCAGGTCCCTGTAAAACCCGTTTTTTCCTCTATCAAAAACTTACTATCTATAATAATTTAGTTTTCTATGGAATTACTATTGACAAAGATATATTCCAAGTCCAAAACATGGGAAATAAATACCAAATTGTTTGTAATATCTATAAACTCATAAAATTACCCTAACACAATTCTACACTAATAAAATAATTACATTATTAATTGATAAAATAATTACATTATTTTATTAATCTACTCCATTACTGATGAATTAAATAAGAAAATACATAATGAGGAGATAGAAAAGATAATAAAGGAACTCCTAGACATGGGCACATCATACTTGTTCAAGTCCTTTCACTTCATCTATAGTTTTTGTGAATAATAAATATGACACATTGAGGATGTGTGTAGACTACAAATCATAAAATAAGAAGATTATCAAAATTCAATAGAAATCCATAGGATTGATAAATTGATAGATAATATTCATGGAGTAGTTTGTTTTTTGAAGATATATCTCAAATCAAGCAATCACCATATCAAATTTTAAGAGGAGGATATTCACAAGGTAGATTCTCAATGTCAATATATGTGTACTATGAATTTTTGGTCATGCTTTTTGGTTTTAAAAATATCCCAAAAACCTTACATTCATTCATGAACCAATTTTTTCATAAGTCGAGAATATTTTTCCTTTTCTTCTTTGATGCCATTCTTATTTACAACAAGTTGTGGGAGGAGTAGTTACAACATATATATGGGGTATTAGGAATTCTAGAAGAACATATTCTATTTTTAAAGGAGTCAAAATATAAGTTCACCATGGCTGATATTTTATATATGGGACACACCATTAGTGCTAATGGAGAATGGGTAGATATGGAGAAGATCCAAGTGATTATGGATTGACCTCCCATAAATACTTTGACATAAATGAAAGGATTATTTGACCTTTACAACTATTATAGAAGATTCATTAAGGGTTTATCTCAATTGGCCACCCACTTAACCGATCTAACAAAGAAGCGGGTCTTTGCATGGAATGAGGTTGTACAATGAACATTTGGAAATTTCCTAATTTTTCCCTTCTATTTGTTTTGGAATGCGATGCATCAAGAGGAGGAATTGGGGTAGTATTTATGCAAAACAAACATTCTAATTGTATTTGAGATTCAAAAACTCATATAATGTTGGAAAATGGTCAATGCTCCCCTCGAGATTTGTGACATGGACTAACCACCTCCCATGGATCCATTAACTCTGGTAGTTGTATCGGGCATTAACAAGTCGATCTTTTGGTGCAATGACAACTGTGGGGCCAAAAATTGGTATCAAAGCCAAAGGTGTCGGGTTCAAATCCCCTTAGCTTGATATTGTTGGCAAATGGTCAGTGCTCCCCTCAAGATTTGTGACATGGGCTAACCACCTCCCATGGATCCATTAACTCTGGTAGTTGTATTGAGCATTAACAAGTCGATGTTTTGGTGCAATGATAACTGTGGGGCCAACACATGCTAGAGTGAAAATTAGAGAGTACCACATTCCTTAAGATGTTGAATTTTGTTACTCAAAGCCTTACATTCATTAGTAGAATGACCATGAACTCTATGATAAGTATAAAATAAACTCTTGTAGTAAAGTTTATTTCATGTTCTTGGAGGGAGGGATATCAAACGATCTTGGAGGAGTCTCAACAAGATACTCTCTTGATCAATAGTAGAAGATGTTCCTTTATTTTGTGACAAAGATATCTCTTTCTTAGTACAATATGCCATACTTACACAAGGCTCTTTAGATTGTGAGATTTTGTACTCTCCTTTATAGAAGGGAGTAAAATCTATCAAATTTGAAACATAAGTGTTTTGCATGATGACATTAATGCTAAGCAAGGGTTTCATTTTTTTTTTCATTTCTTTCGAAGGACAATACTCAAGACCACTAGTGTCTAGTTCACGATGCACTAATATTAAAGTTGTCTTAAAGGAATCTTTTGTGAGAGTGCTAACATTAAGTGAAGGCTTGTTTGTTTATTTCGAGGGATAATAGCCAATACCACTATTCTTTTCTTGCATGTTAGGCTCTATAGGGACATGGATATCTTGTTCTCTACAAACATCCTTTTCCACTATATACAATTTATTTCATGAGTTTGTAACCTTTTCCATAAATCTTTTTCATTTATTTTTGATTTGTTGGTTGTTCATAATCAACTTCATCAAAGTTTGTTGTGTAATTTGTTCTAAAGTGGTTGAGGTGGATGATTTTGAAGGGTCTTCCAAATTTTGTGTTGACATTACTGCTTTTTCTTTTCCCTTTTCAAAATCTTTGTCTATGATCTTGTATTCGCCCATGAATAATGTGAAATCTAAGGAACCCCACTCATCTTCTAATAAATTCATGATTTCCTCAATATTATTTTATTTGTCTTTCTGTTGCACAAGTTATACTTTTGTAGTTGGTGATAATGTCTTCAAAGGATTTTCCTTATTTTTCTCAATGTTTAAACAATTGTTTGGTTCAAGGTCAACTTTGAGTGTGTACACTTTGTTGTTGTAGACATACTTCATTACACGATGAATAGTAGAAGGCACCCCATTCATTGCATGAATCCATGGTCTTCCTAAAAGAAGGTTGTATGAAAGATCATGAGGCATAACATGGATCGGTGTTTCTAATGTGGCCTTTCCAGTTGTAATAGGTAAAGTGATCACACCAAGCGGTTGTTTTCCTAAATTGTCAAATCCCTTAATGGATAAAGAGTCAGGTTGAATTTTTGATTTATCCACGCCAAGCCTATCCAAAAGGGTCACACTACACACATTAAGATAGGAGCCATTATCAACAAGGTTTCAATTTATTCCCAACCTATTATAGATAGCTATTATCATGAAAGCATCATTTTGTTTTTGCACTTCCAAAGGAGGTAACTCACTTTGGTGGAAAACAATGTTAGCATTTATTCCTTGAATCATGGTTGCTATGTCATTTGGTTGCACATTAGAAGGGATAGGAACTTTTCGCAAGGCACTTTGAATCATGGTATGATAATGAGGGGATGCTTGAATAAGGTCCCATAAGGATATCTTAGCAGGAGGATTGTTGATTTGTTCAATGAGATTGTACTCCTTTCCACTTTGTGAAGGAAAATGAGGAGGGCCAGGTAGGATAGAGTTAGGAAATGCGAGGGATTTTGAAGGTGTTTTTCTTGGTTGTAGTTTTTTTCTAGTGTTATATGTATGAGCAATGATATTATAACTCAACTACTGCAAAAAAATATTCTTAGGTGGATAAAGGATAAGTTCAGGTTTATTTTGAGTTTGTGGTCATTGCGAGGGTGGGTAAAGAATTAGAGGATTCTTAGGATGTCCCATAGGGTATGTAGGAGGTCCATTAATCAAGGGGGATCAAATGGACACTTGTGCATTCATAACCTCAACAGTTTCGATTTGGTGTCTTTCTAATGAAGGGGAGTCTAGTGTCATGTATTCATCATCATCTAAGGAAGCTGAAATTTTGTCATTTTCTTGTACCATGATATCCTCCCTAGGAGGAGAGTTTTTAGGAGAACTACAAACTAGATGTTTATGAAATTTCAAATTTTGGCCCTTTTAAATGACTTCATCACCAGTAAGGGAGTCATCAATGGTTGGATTTTATTGCTTATCAATGATTTCATTCTCTTGTTCAATAATGTTTTCCCTATGGGACAAGGGGAAACTAAGATTTCATGATTTTCATAAATTTTATTTCCTAACATCAAAGTATCTTCTTCACAACTCAGAGAGATGCTAAGAGAAGAATAAATGTGATTGTCATGATTGTCCATAATTTCACTCCTTTGTCTCATAATGTCTTCCAAAATAGGATAGGTAGGAGAAGAAACATAAAGAGGGTTGTTATAGATCTTAAAGTTTTGATTATCTAACACCAACATATCCTCAACATTTAAAACATTATCACAAGAGGAGAATATGTTGGGAGATGAATGTAGGTAGGTTTCAATGGTCTCTTGTTGTGTTATTTTGTCATTATGATTAACTATGGCTATGTCATCTTGTTTGGTAATGTCTTTCCTAATAGGAGAGGTAGGAGGAGAGAAACAACTAGGGTTCTCAAAACTCTCATTGATTGGTTCTTCTAACATCGAAATATCTACTTCACAACTAGGAGAGATATTAGGAGAAGAATGAATATGATTTTTATGATTAACCAAGGTTGTATTATCTTTCACTAAGCTAACCTCACTCATAGAAGGGATACTAGGAGAGGTATATATGACGAACAAAAAGAGAGGGGAGAGGACTTCATATTCATATGCACTTAACATAACTTTCTTACAAAACTCAACAAGATTTGAAAATAGAACATGAAGTATAATAACTATAGATTTTTCTAATGAAAAAATGATGTAATGATTGTCCTACAAATTTGAAATGCAACAATGATAGAGAAAACATGCAAAAGGATAATGTGATTTTTAGATTTTTAAAATGATAATTGACTGATTATGTTGAAAATGAAATATTGTAAATACCAATTTGGAATTAAGAAATGCATGAAATGGACTTAATTAAGCTAGATCTAATGAAGTTCATGTAACAAAAACTCAACCAACTGAAATAGATAGCTAGTGACAACAAAAAAAAGTGCATAAACAAGGTTTTCAATGTTGTAAAAGGAAATTTTAGGGCTGATCTAGGACTAATTCACCTAGAGGTGCGTATGAGTCCCAGTTAGGGTTTTTCAGGGGCTCGAATGTTAAAAAATGCACAACACAAAAATCCTAGAAAGTAGGAAAAATAGCCTGTACTGGGACTAAATCTCCCAGAGGGGCATATGAGTCCCATATTAGGGTTTTTGCACCAATTTCAACAAATTATAAGTTATTTCTAATTTTTCTAACATGTATGTTGTCTGAACTATTTGTAATTGCAAAATTTTAGTGAAATTTAATGACCTAAGATGCAAAAATGCAACCTATATGTACTTTCAGTAATACTAGATTTAGAAACCCTAGATGCCAATTAACTAATACAAAACCTAATGCAAAGTCAATGCCAACTAGATCTAGGATTATGATGCACTCCAAATCAGAAATGAGGTGTTCACATCGGGTTCACCAAAATGTAGCAATAGAAATGGTACACCCCACCTTTGAGGAATGGAGCAAAAGGGTAGGGTTCTTATTTCACACTTGTTACACTCAAGGAAACCTTAGAGATCTCAATCCAAAGATAGAAAGGGGAAAGAGATCTTGCAATAAGATATCCTAGGGTATGATTAAAGATAATAAGAGGGTTCACCACCAAGATAGGGATTGGAAAGACAAGAAATGTAAATGACATACAAAGTACTTATGCAAAACCTAACTAAATGACCTAGGAAATGAAACTAAAATACAAAATAGCCAACTGAGAATGAATAGAGGTGCACCTGGAAGAAGGATGAGGCCAAAAAAGGCTCCAAAACTCTAAAAACCTATTGTTTAATTCCCACTCAGACTCATACACCAATCTAAGTGATTTAGTCCTAGACTAGGGTTTATGGGTGGAAAAAGGAATTTGACAGTGGTGAGTTTGAATCTCCTGAAATCTAGAAATTTGACTGTATTGGGACTCATACGTCAAAAGTGGTGTATCAATACTAATTTTCTTTTTTAGAGGGTCAAGATTTGAATCAGGTCTCCAATATTTTCTCTTCCTTCCACACTTTGTTTCCAAATCTAAAACATTGATTTGCAACCTGCATGTGACTTTCTATGAAGATGACAACCTTGTGACAACTTGATGAATTTCTTCAACCTTTCAACCTAATCTTCAAAGGTTCTTCAAGGTCCAAGACACCTATATCTATAATCACAAATGTAGAGAGAGATAAACTTGTTGATTTGTTAGGAGATAGGGGTTTGCCTCGGTCAGACCCCATTTAGGTAATTAAACCTATTGATGAAACAATGAGATATGAACATGAAACATGAAATATGAAACATGAACAATGATACCTTGAATAATGTCTTGAGATATAAATCAAAAATCTAACATGAAGTGGCCATGTAGAATGTAGATCTTGATCTTGAATAGAGGTAAAAATAATGCTTAATCTTGGATCTTGGATGCTACATCACAACACTAGCTCAACAACATGCTTGATGCTTGAGGATTTTTGACATGATGATGGATCTTGAATTTCTGCAACAAATGATGAAGAATTCTACCCTTGAATGCCTTAGAAATGCTCTTGTAAAATCTCTTGACACTCTTGTGAAGTCTTGGAATGCTTAACTATTGATTGCTTAAGTTGATATCATGAAGGCTTAATGAAATAATGATTTGAGACCTTGTTTATATAGGCAATCCATCCAATGTATCGTATATTAGATCTTAGAAGTCGACATTCATGAAATATGAACTTAAAACCTTGATTTCCCACTTAAAACCATAAAAGGGGCCAAATGGGACTCATACACCCCTTGTGGCATATAGGTCCCATCTGGATGGGACTCATACACCCAAGGTGGTGTATGGGTCCCACCAAGATTTTTTAGGTGGATGAAATATTGAGGAGTTGAGAAATTAAGTATATTTGATGTCTATGTCAGTATTTCAATTGAAATAAGCCTCAGGATACATAATATAGGATCTTAGGGGCCTATTAATGATGACAAGAAGGTCGTAAATGAAAGAGGCCCCAAAAATCAATGTGAAAGTATAAATAAATACACTTTACAATATTAAATTAAGGAAAAATTAGGTCAATTTAGCTTAAAAGGGGCCCTAAATCCAATGTGAATGTGTAAACAACATTACAGCATTAGATCAAGGCAACATTAGGTCCATTTTAATGTTAATCATTCCCAAATTAAGTGTGAAAATGTAAACGACAACATTTTTCTACACTACAGATGATATCCACTCTTAAGATCAATCTTTGTAAAATACCTTGCTCCACTCAAACAATCCATAATTTCATCCATCCTCGGCAATGAGAATCTATACTTGACAATGATCCTATTGATAGCTCTTGAATCTGTACACATTCTCTAATCTCCATCTTTCTTTGGTGCAAGCACAATAGGTACTGCACATGGGCTCAAACTTTCTCTGATCAATCCTTTCCTCAATAACTCTTGAATTTTTTAGTTCAACTCTACATTCTCTGCTAGTGTCATTCTATGTGCTTCTTTATTTGGAAAAATTACTCTTGGTATAAGATCTATATGATAATTGATACTCTGGATCAACGATAATCCCTCTGGTACATTCTCTGACATGATGTCTTTATACTTCGTTAAAAAAATAACTTCTATCTATGGCAGATCTTCTCTCTTGGTTGTCTCTAGACTGCTTCCTTTCTTTGGAATCAATGTAAAACACATGTTCTCATGCCTCAATCCATCAAGAAATTTCCTTCCATATACCAAACATAGTCTGGCAGTACCACAAAATTCAATCTTTTCCTCTTCCTCCAAAGGTATCAACTTGATTCTCTTTATATTTTATGTCACATTATAAGTGTTTCTTTTTCCATCATGAATTGATTTCTTATCATATTTCCATGGTATTCCTAACAGTAAATGGAATGCATTCATAGGCATAATATCACACAAAAATTCATCCTTATATGACTGTAATGTCATAAAATTGCACCCCTTGTAATTTCACATACATTCTTGTATCTTTTTTAATATCCACTCCCTTAGAACTTGTGTAGGCTCATTTTATCCCGTGCATAAGCCTTTTTCTCCTCTTAAGATGCTCAAGACCCCTTTTTAGCAACTACCTTCTCGTGTCAGCTTTGCATCAAACCTGATTCTTTTCCCATTCTCGTCATTTTATAGTGTGATGTGTCTAGACACTAGCACACCACACAGATGTTCACGCACAGTGCTAGCATCCCATGCCATTTCAATGTTCAAATAACCATTTTCGAGCAGTTTTCCACTTTTCATATGCTTTTACCATTGCTAATGGCTTAGGATGCCTTGTAACAGCCCGAGATGCTTCTTTTCCCTTCTCTCCTCTCTTTAAAAGTTATCCTTTGAATTTATTTGTCCTTCTTGGGTTCTACCTTGAACTCTCCTCTCCTTTCTTAGTCTCTCAAGCTTGCATAGCTCTCTCTACAAATTTCAACAACACTTTCAAGCTCTCTTTGAAAATCTCTTTTCAACACTCTCAAGCTCTTATAGTTCTCTTTGTAGCTCTCTTGGATCTTACAACCCTCTCTTTTGTCCTTTCTCTCTTTGTCTTCCTTAAGCCTTGCAATTAATATCTCTCTTACCTTGTGCTTGTGAGCATCTTGGTATTTATCACATCCCTATGATATGGGTTCTCCTCCTTGAGTGAGGATTGCTTTTATCACTCTTGAATTCATTTTATTCCTATTATCCCTATTTATTTATTTGGCTATTCGTGGAGGTGGGAACACAAAAATGAGGGTTTTTACTGAGGAAAACCCTATATAGTCCCAACATTTTCTCTAGATCTTATGTATGTAGTTATATTACTTTCTGTTACCTTCCCGCATTCTGTAAGTTCTTAGAAATCTGATTGTTAGTTGTCACTTTGTTGTTTTCTATGCTAAACTCAGTTTCTAGTCCGTACGAGACACCAGTGCACCTTTGGACTCCAATGTGCCACGTTGTTGTCCTTATTTCACACTGCCATCCTTTGGTCGAGAGCCTGTCAGTTTGTCCAAAAAAACTCTATGATTTACTCTTTCTGATTCTAGAACTCTCTCTTTGTTCCCTATGGTAGTTTAAGACAGTTCACCCGATTCTCTTGAGAATAAAGAGACTCATGAGCAGTGAATCCCCCTTCTCTACAATGACCTTATATGAAATTTCACCAAACATTGTTCAATCACCAATATCTTATGCCCATCTTGAATCCATTCTATCCTATAGGAGTTCAGATGTTTCAATCTCTTTAAGTTTAGCTTGGTTACCATCTCCTCTGAAACTACATTATCAATACTACCACTATCAATGACAACTTTACATACCTTTCCTTTGGACTTACATATGGTTCTAAATAGACTTTTCCTCTGTGGTGGTTCCTCAATCACTTCTTCATGCTTTAAAGCTCTTCTCATCACCAATGATTCACCTTTCTCTGGTTTCTCAACTGAATTAGGGGATCCAACATGTTCTTCATCCACTTAGGCTGCTATTCTGGTATGCTTAGGTTTCTTTCAAATATTTCCTTGATGACACTCAAATGCTTGATGTCCTTCACCTCCACACTTGAAACAGGTTCCTTTGAATGTCATTCTCTCATATCTTCCTTCATCTCCTTGGAATCCATCATTGCAGTAAGAATTATGAACTCCTCTGTCACTGTAGTAAAAGTTTCTATCTTCTCTCCTTCCGTGGTATGATTTAGTATCCTTTTCTTTGCTCCGATATGGTTTTGAATCTTTGTTCTACACCACATAAGGTCCTCTTTCTCTGGACTGGTTTCCACTCCTTTAAAATCTTCCTCTTGCACTTCTTTGTCTTTGTTCAAACTTCTTGTTTAGCTTCTCTTCCACTTTCAATGCATATTGATATGCTTCCTCAATATATGTCATCTTTACTAGGCTCAATTCTTCTTGAATTTTTTTCTCAGTCCATTGATGCATCTTGTAACCTTTTCTTTGTTTGCTTCACTATGAGTAGTTTTGATTATCATCTTGTATAATTCTCCAGTACACTCCTTCACAGATCTTCCTTTTGTCTCAAGTTCTGCAATCTTTTCAACAATTCAAGTTCATAATATGCTGTTATGAATTATGTAGAAACTAAAAAATGTCCCGAGTCTGTGAGAACCATTTTTCTTGGTCGTCGTCCTCCGATAATTAAATAATTTTAATTATTTAATTATTCTTGATCATATTCCTCTATTGATTAAATAATTCTTAATTATTTAATTAATTCACTTCCTAACCTTTATTCTCCCCTGATCAATTAAATAAATTAATTGCATTGCTAATATCCCCCTTCCTTTAATAATTAAATAAAATATTATTTATTTAATTATTTACTTATCACCTTTCATCTATGGTTAAATAACAATTATTAATTATTTAAGTATTCATTTCCCCTTTTAATTATTTCATTGTTAAATAATTATGAAAATTATTTAATCATCTTCAATGTGTCTCTTGTATTTGATAATTAAATCAATTTAATTATTTAATGTCCCTTTTATTTCATCTCATTTGATTAAAATAATTATGCAAATTATTTTAATTGAATGCTCCATTTCCTCTTTTTCTCAAATAAATAATTGGAATGAATTATTTATCCTCCACTTGTCCAAATATTCTTTTCTCATGAATTAATTAATTTTCCAATTTTTAATTCATCCTTTTTCCTCCACTTGCTCATTAATCTCTGTCATAGCTATCTCTGTCATAGCCGTCGGTGTCATATCCCTCTCATGAATAGAATTATTATAGTGCATCAATCCTCCACCATTGATCTTGACCATCCGTTTCATAACCTCCCTCTCATGAATCCTCATTTGTGGATCTTGGAATCTTTCTAGAAGATTTATCTCGTCCGTCTATTTGAATGGATGTCTATAAAAGAATCCATTCTCCTCCATTTTTTTCTTAACAACCATTCATATCCAACTTTCATTCTTACTATTTTTAGGTATTTGCACAAGTCTACTTCAAATCTGAGGGAATATTTGCAAAAGAAGAAGGAGAGACAAGAGAAGTTATTCAACTTCAATGGGAAGTTCTTTATTACTTTGTTTTCATTTTGATTTCTCCATTTGATTGTTTTCTCTTGTTTTAGATGAGGTTTTAGCTTAGAAGTGTTGTCGTTATCAATTTATCTTGGATAGAATGTTTTCCCCCATCTTACATTGGTGAAACTAACGTGAAAACAAAAATTTGCAAGATTTCGTACAACTTTCTTTCTATTTTTGGAGGTTTCCTGTACGGAACGACTAATTTACTCAAAGTAATGAAACATATGATAGTAAATGATACATTTACTAAAAATAACAACACAACTAATAATAAATGATGCATTTGTGGAAGGCAACGATAGGTGAGAAAATTTAAATTCAAAAGCGCGATGCAATCGTTCTAGTGTGATGCAACACAACAACTTGTCCGATATAAATTTCTAGTTTCTATTTTTATTTTATTTTCCTTTTGGGTTTTTTGAGTAGAGTAGGGTTTTTGGTTGCTATCTTTCTATTTTCAGCATGTGGCTTTGGAGTTCCCAAAAAAATTCTTCCGAAAAAATAAAAAATCAAGCTCCTAATCTTGGCATCTTTCTAGAAGTTCAATCTTGACTGTCTTTTTTGTAACCTCCCTCTCATGAATCCTTGTCCATTGATCTTAGAATATTTCTAGAAGATTAATCTAGTTTTTCCATTTGAATGGTTGTCTCTAAAAGAAGCCATTCTCCTCCATTTTTTCCTTAACAACCATTTTGTCTCCAACTTTCTACTTACTATTTGTAGGTTATTGCACACGTTCTACTTCAAATATGAGGGAAAATTTTGCAAAAGGAGAAATAGGAGAGACAAGAGAAGTGAATCAATTGCAATGGGGAGTACTCTATTTTGTTTGTTTTCATTTTGATTTCTCTATTTGCTTGTATAATCTTGTTTTAGATGAGGTTTTAGCTTAGAAGTGTTGTGGCTGTCACTTTATCTAGGCTAGAATGTTTTCCCCCATCTTACATTGGTGAACCTGTCATGATTTTTTTGTTGTTGCAAGATTTCATATGGATTTCTTTATGTTTTCACAGGTTTTGGGTACAGAATGACACATTTTCTCAAAGAAGCAACACATATGATAGTAAATGATGCATTTATTGAAAAGAATGATGCAATTGATAATAAATGATGCATATGTGGAAGGAAACAATAGGTGGGAAAATTTAAATTCAAAAGTGCAATGCAATTATTCTGGTGTGATGCAACACAACACATTTGCTGAAAGGAACAATGCAACTGCCTGTCCGATATAAATTTCCAGTTTTCTATTTGTTTTTTATTTTCCTTTTGGGTTTTTTGAGTAGAGTAGGTTTTTGGTTGCTAACTTTTTATTTTTAGCGTGTGGATTTGGAGTTTTGAAGTTCCCCAAAAAATTATTTCTTTTGAAAAATAAAAATAAAAATTGAGCTCCTATTAGTTTAGATTCAAGCATTTACTTTTTTTGTTTGTTTACTACAACTTGTATCAATATCATAAAAATAAAATGAATCTACATTTTTCACTCATAAGAACTTAAAAAGAACAACAATTTGTATATTTCACTCATGGGCATTAAAATGAACTTGCATCAAATGTCATGGGCATAAAATGAATCCAAGTGTCTTCAATTATTAAGCAAAGGATAAAATTAACCAGTGTCTTTCATGTTTGGTGATTTGCAACTATCATAGAGTATGTATGCTCTCCTCTCATGCCATTAGGTGATCTTGAGTGATCAAAAGTACCTCTTTGGAATTTGTACAATCAAACCACACATTTTGATTTTTGGGATTAAAAAGAACACTTTGTGAGTGTGAGGCAAAGGCACTAAGTATGCTCTCTCCTTGTGCATCACGCGATCTAGGATGATAAAAAATAAGTGTACTTCCTCGTTATTTTTTACCTTTTATTAGAGGGCTTGACACCCTTCTTCGAAAGGTGGGAATGACCCAAGTGGTAACAAAACTAAGGCCAAGCTCTTCTAAGCCACTATAAATAAATGTGCTTCTTGAAGAAAGTCAGTTAGCAACGAGTGCAAATGTGTCATACCAACAAGTGTTTCCCTTAGTAGCCCTATGAGCTACGTAAAAATCCTTCCTTAGGGAAAGGAATGGGAGGCCTCTTGAATTGCCATAGTCTTGAGCTAATCTTGCCATATGTATGGCCACTTTGAATGGATGCCCTTACTAAAATCCAATTTGTATTAGTTTCCAAAAACCCTTTCATAAGCTCATTAATTGTAGGAGGTCAAACCTCTAAAGGTGCCCCACGTCTTCACTGAGCTTGTGTAGAGATATGAATTCCTCCTTGGGGGAATGAGACTTGGTGAGCATGAGAAGTGAGTGTCATGGAGGGGAGCCAATTCCACCAAGTCTCTAGTTGTTCACCTTGTTCAAGTGGCTAGAAAAATCCAAGTGGGGATATCAACTAGTGGTTTCCTTGCCAACCATAGGGCTTGTTCATTGTTGTCCATGTGTGTTTTATTTTTAAATAAAACATTTTCACATCCAAAACCAGATCAAAAACAAGTGATTGATACTGCATTCTATGTTTTCCAATCAGACTTCTTCAAAAACAATCAAAATCCACTAAAAATCCAGGTTAAAACCATCAAACTATCAAAAGAAAATTTTTGTGAACCACAACTGATAAGAACAAAGCTGCAACTGATATTGTGAACCACAACTAAAAATTGAAAAACCACAATTTCCATCCTAAACCGCAGCTGTAGAGAACATAGCCGCAACTGTCATTTTGAGCCACAATTGTACTTTGGAAACTCATAATCTTAAATGACGCATTTGCAAAAAATAGTGCTGGAATTGCTTGATAACCAAAAACTGCTAAAATCCTTGTTCAAATTCAATCGGATCATTCTCACAGTGACTCCTACTATTAAACCAGAGACTTGCAAGCCTTTTACTGGTTCATTCCAACATTTCCATTTAGGATTCCATCACTTTTTAGGTTGCATCCTTACCTTTGCATAATCAATTTTTAAACCTTAGGTTGCATATACCTTCCAAACTTCAAACTTAGGGAGACCATTAAGATTTTGGAGAAATCCTTGGTTGCTTATCCATTTTGTCATTGACCTTAATCCTTCATTTTATCAACCTTTTATCATTATCGCCTTTTTCAAAATTTGAGTCTTAAGCTTGTGTCCTAGCCTTGACTCAACCTTGTCAAAATTATCCTCTTAATTATCACAAAGGTCAATGACATTTGGATTTGTTATCTTGGATCTACCTTAGCTTGATTGCCATCCTTTGTCTCAAATTTTAGAATTCATATCCTTAGTATCATCATAGTCTCTTTTAGATTCATATCATACCCCCTTAACCATAGTGTTAATCACCATACTTTCAATATATAGTCTTGAAATTACATTGTGTTTTGCACCTTTATCCCAAAAATACCAAAAATATAGTTTAAATTTTATCTTAATCTTTAGCTGCACCCTTGTCTTTGATCATTAACTTAGCATCATTTTAGTATCCTCATCATTATCATTGATCATTATTTAATCAAACTTTTAGTAACCTTTGCATCCATAATTTTATTTAGCCTCATCCTTTTGTCATTATTATCCTTGCATTATCACCTTGCATCCTTATTATCTAAAAAATCCAAAAATTAAGTTTAGCCTCATTTTCACCTTGCATTAACCTCTCAACTTGCAAGTCTCACATTGTTGAAATAAGGTCACAAACCAAAAGAAAGGACATGGATTTATCAAGTGATCCCTTTCATGATACTACCCTTGGGACAAATTCAAATCATTCCACACCTCAAAGAGAGACACCACAAAGAGACCAAACCAACACATGGGAAGACCTAAGCCTAGAAGAATTCAACAAGAAATTGACTCCTGATTAAGAAATTGAAAGAGCTTACCAAGACCCAAGAGTTTTGAGAATGGTTGACCAACTTATTGGTGCTGAACCTAACAAATTCTTCTATGCACTAGCTAAAAAGGGTGCAAAACTCCCTCAAGGCTTTGATGTTTCAACCATTGTAGAAGAAGATACCCAAAACCCATTTTCATTTGGCATGCCCTCCTAAAAAAAAAAATGTCAACCATACCATTTGGAATAACTATACATATGGAAACCACTACTACACATATCCCTAACATCCCTACATTTGGGAACAAATAGACCTCTAAAACTACACAAGGGAAAAATTTCACAATTGGAAGCTCATCAAATTCCATGAGTAAGACCTTTACAAATCCAATTTTTCAAAAAACCAATCAAGGTCATACATCACAAGGTCCCACTCCTTTATTTCAAAATACAAATCAAGGTCTTCAAAACACAAACCAAGGTCCTTTATTCCAATTTCAAAGCACACCCTCATCTAATCAAAACCAATCAAACAAATCTACAAGGATTCACCTTATCCCATGAAGGGTGCCCAATCAAAACACCAATCAAGGACCTACACCATCCTTTCAAAATTATAATCAAGTGCCTACACCATCCTTCCAAAATTCAAATCAAGGACCAACAATTCAAACACAAGGAACTAATCAAGGGTCTACACCTCAACTTCAAAACACCATACCAAATGCAAACATGACCTTTGGAATAAATATTAATACCAATTTCAATCCAAAAAAACACATCAATATGGTAAGCAAGGTCCTACACCTCAAAATATCAATTCCAATCCAAATTTGATATGTGACCTCAACACCAATACCATGAAACCAAATCAAACCAATGCCACACCATCTCTTGCAGACACTTTGATACAAAAAATGTAGACCCTTCAACAAAAAATGACAAATATTCAATTGGGGACCAAAAAGAAGATCTATTCCATGGAGGAATCGTGCCCCTTTCCATTTGATAGAAATCTATACATGCCACCCTTCCCTCCTCATTTCACATCACCACCTTTTCCTAAGTATAAGGGGACATGGGATCCAATAGAGCATATTCGAGAATTCAACACATCATGTATGGAAGTCTCATATGATCCTATATATTTGATGAGACTATTCCCAAGAATCCTCATAGGGCCAACTCTAGATTGGCTTGCACATCTTCCTCCAGGGATTAGAACAAGGGGTGAACTGGCTGAAAAATTCATTAATCACTTTTCCTTCAACATTAAGCACAACCAAACAAATAGAAGAGGAATCACTTACCTCATTTTACTAGAGATGGTGAGGTTTGGTTAGCAAGTTTCCTTGTCACATTCTTCAAAAATAATTGGTCACCATGTTTGTTGAGAGCCTTGACAAATAAATTATGTGTAGCCTACAAATTCAATGTTGCACAAATTTTGATAATATCCTTGAGAAAGGTGTCCTTATTAAAAAAGGTCTTGTCACAAAAGGTCTAGTCAAAATAAACAAAGAAACTTCAAAACCCAATAATGAAGAAAGAAAATACTAGTCCCGAAACACTAATGTTACAAATGATGGAGTTGTTGCAAAAATGATAACCAAAGGTCCAACCATTCATCTTAAAGGTCTCTCCTCATAAAATACATCCAACACATCCAACACACAAACACAAGGTCAAAACCAAATACCGAATACCATCCAAAACAATCAACAACATAGAGGTCCTCCTCGTGCCAAGAGAACATACACCCTATTGGGTGAACCTATTGAATCAGTCCTTAAACAAATTTTGTAATCCAATATCATCACACTACCAGATGTAATAGTAGATTAAAAGTAGATGTATCTTCGAATGATGATGAGATGAATAATCTGCAACTAGAATAACAAAGTTAATCCTAATCTAAACAATAATCTAAAATCTAACAACAAAGAATGAGGAAATAAACTAAACAGACTAAACAATTTAATGGAAAGCTCTCACCGAATATACATTCACCCCTTCGAATTATCTTGATTGTTCTTCTCCATTTTTCCTTTTTAGTATTCTTGCCCTTAGAATTTTGTGTTTGAATGCAAGTATAACTTCGTCGAGTGTCTAAGAAAAATATCGAAGATAAGTCTCTTCTCAAAAGTGTATGATTTCGGGAGGAGGAATAATGATAATGACATGTCATTTTATAGATTTTGGGTTTTCGAACGATCGACTCAGATTGAAAGAGAGATCGACGGATGAGATTGATGAATGCCATGCAATGTCAGTTATGTATCAAATAGAACGTGAGTGAGAATGCGAGTTAGAACACGAGTTCAAGAAAGACTGAAGATAGAGACTAATTTAGAACGTGAGTTAAAACACGAGTTCAGGATATTAATCTCCAAAAATAGAAGAAATAGACTTTGTATGCAAAAGACAAAGTTGGAACTCGAAGACTAATGCATTCGAATGCAAACAAGAGTTAGAACTAGTTAATCGACTAGTTGTGACAGAGAGTCTTCTCACAGAGATAAACAGGTGTTGAATCCGAAGATAGCTGGAGAACTAAAAATAGATCTCGAGTCAGAAGGTGAGTGAATGACTTTAGATAACTGAATGATAGAGGAATGTGACATAAATAATTAAATATGAATTTAATTCAACATTCAAAATTAAGAGACTTTAATTAAATAAATAAAGTAATTTATTTAATTTGACTGGTGGAAAAGGATAAAGTGAATAATTAAATAATAAATATTTAATTATAGATAAAGGGGGTTAAATGAATAATTAAATAAAGATATTTAATTATAATTGGAAAAGATATTTAATTATAGTTGGAAAAGTATGATAAAGGGTTAATTAAATAATAAATTATTTAATTGATAGATAAAGGGGGAAGAATTAATTAGTTCGCAACATAATTAAATAAATATGATTTATTTAATTAATCAAGTTGAATAAAGATTAATAATGAATTAATGAATTAGTTAAAAAGGGGTATTTAAATAATAAAGGAAATATGTGTTAGAAAGGTTAATTAAATAATTAACATTATTTAATCAAGACAACGGACTATGGAAAATTATGTCGAATGTGTACTCGCAGGCCTAGACCAATTTTCGGTATCTATAGTTTGCCCCTCTTTGATACAATGTTGGTACGACGTTGTGTCAAAGAAAATATGCCCCGATCGTGCCCCAACATGAAACAGGTTAAGGTATGCCCCCTCGGGAAAATTGACAAATTTTTGAAAGTTTTAAAAAAAATCAGGAAATATTCCTGATAAGTCAATTTGATAGTAAAAAATGCTATGGAGTTGACGAAAATGAATTTGGAGTTGATACGGAGGAATACGGGTCATTTGAAGTTGAAAGGTTACGCGGCCAATAGATTAGGTCAGAAGAAATGCCATTTCAAACCCACCTATAAATAGGAATTAGGGCTAAACCTAATTCATTTGCACCTGAAGGAGTTAGAAAAAGAGGAGATTTTGCTCTGACTAGCTGACGAAATGGCACCCATTCCATACGCTGGACATCGAGGTTATTGGATCTAGACATTTAGGAGGCCAGTTGATGTAGGACCACTGGTATGTACCTGAAAATGAACTTGTCAAATTTAATTTTGCACGTAATTTTAGGCATTTGAAAAGTAATTAAACAAATGCGGTGCATCGTAAACGACGCATATGCCGTCGTATTCGCCGCATCTAACTGCGAAACGACGCATGTGCAGAAACACATCTAGGCTAGGTTAGGCATTTTTTAGGGAATGATCACATTTGAAGCACAATGCATTACATCTGTAGTTATGCAACACATTTGCATTAGGAATAGACGCATGTGTGGCTATGAACCGCATATGCATTTTTGAAACGCATATGTTGTAGTTAAGTAGGCCGATGAAGCTGCACCGCATTTGTTAAAAATGCACTGCATGTGGTTTAATGAACCGCATGTGTAGTAGGTTGAAAAGAGTTGGGAACATATGTGACGCATATGTAATATGCACCGCATGTGAGGCTTTGTGCAACACATTTGCAAAAATGCACTGCATTTGTTAAAGTGAGCCGCATTTGACTAGTAAAATTTCAAAAAAAATATCTAAGGAAAACTTGAAAATTCTTGACATCATGGTTTAAATGCAGGTGGTCCTAGATCCTATTTATACGTGGGAGTCACTCGATCTCAGAGATTGTTTGACTACTGCAGAGATTTAGCTACTATGGAGACTAGGTCAATGCCACTGTTTGTCGATGCCCACTATTCGGGTGAACAGGGGTATGTTGACGACACTATGCGAGCGATGGCATTCAGAGACATCATCGTTTCATTTACCGACTGGGGAGGCCACTGTCACATTGGAGGATGTGTATAGGAGTTTGAGACTGCCGATTAGGGGAGAGCGGGTCATGTATGATACCCAACGAGGATTGACCGATTTGGTGCGGTTTTATTAGATAGATGACATTAGTAGGCTCGAGATCGAGCACTATGAGATTAGATGGCTAGTATTAGCAAATAGATATGACAGGATTGACTATATTCTATGTACATTGATTGGGGGGATAGTTCTGCCAGATAGACGAGGTCATGGATTTCCAGTGGGATGGGGAGCTATGTTAGTTGGAATATTAGAGAGCGAGATGAGGTATGCATGGGGTCCATGTTTGCTCGGGATGTTATACTTCCATCTTCACGACATTGCTTACAGAGATGCACAATCATTGAGTTGTGGGACTGCATTGCTGATGGTATGGGGTTGGGAGAGGATAGCTGTCTTTCATCCTCCAGTTACTATAGAGAGATAAGAGATACCCTTATGTGTTTTGATATACATGACACATTACTCAAACTCATGTTGGAGACACAGGATATTGGAGACATGCATTATATATTCTTGATTAGTTCACATGGAGACCTTACATGGATTGTGAGGAGTGGGTGGATGAGGAGGTACATTTGGTATTCTACAGACAGACATAGTATCTCATTGGGAGGACTGTTTCTAGTGTACACATTATTGAGTGACACTTGCTAGACAAAGTTCTGAGATAGTTCGGCGAGGTTCAAGATGAGCCTCGAATCAGAGCAGAGTTTGCTCGTTCATCTAGAGAGGTTCCGTATTGGGAACCTATGATACCAGTAGCTACTACTGAGGCAAAGATATAGGCATTACAACTAGTACAGTGGGGATGGAGAGATGGATTAGCAGACCCAGGGATGACAACTGCGTATGACACATGGTGGGTAGAGCATCGACCTGTTCCTTACACGGATCCAGATCAGCCGACACCTATTGAGAGATGAGGCATAGGGCCTAGAGGATGGTGGAGAGGTAGAGGTGCTAGAGTGGGGAGAGTTGGTGGGAGAGATGGTGATGGTAGAGGTGGTAGACAAGGGTGGAGAGGACGGAGAGGGGGTCAGGCAGGTGCACTATCACCTATCTGTGAGGCAGCGGTTCAGGATGTACTGATGTTGGACCTCAGAGGGGGAGTGGATGTACAGGCTGGGGGTGAGCATGCTGCATTGGAGGTAGTGGTTGAAGAGCATGCAGAGGTAGATGTTGGAGTAGAGGATATTGCAGAGGATTTAGATGTGGACATGGCTATAGACCCTCTAGGAGTTTTGGCAAGATACAAAGAGGATGATGTAGAGGATGATGATGAGGGTGATGTGGAGGAGGATGCACCAATGGAGGAGCAAGAGAGAGAGCTCAGAGATCAGATCGTGGAGGGGAGACGAGAGGAGGATGCTCCTAGAGATGGTGATAGGGAGGCTTTGGAGGAGAGACTTAGACTTATGACAACAGAGTTTGATGCGATGAGATTAGAGAGAGATAGTTCCTATACAGAGAGGGACAATGCATATGCAGAGAGGGACAATTCTCGCTCAGAAAGGGATAGTGCTCTTATGGAGAGAGACCAGGTGATAGCTCAGAGACATGAGATAGAACAACAGTTCACATAGGTTAGACGCCTTTGCAGTGGGTCCTCATTTGATGGCATGGTGAGGGAGTTAGTCAGATCAGTGGAGAGAGCCACCTATTACAGAGATCTTTATGAGGTGGCATTGCTAGCAGAGAGACGAGCTCCTACATTTTTAGAGGTGCGTAGTCAGAGCAGGGGTCATACTAGGATTCAGAGGACACATAGTACCAAGGGGGTGGTAGGACCATCGATGGCAGGTCCATATGAGAGGCCTTCCACCTTGCAGAGAGCACCTTCGAGTCTTTTTCCACCACCTTCACCACATGACAGTGGTAGTGAGACACGATGACATGGACATATTTATGTAGACATTTGTATTTTGATCAGAGAGCCTGTGAGGTCATGTTTTATTTATGGTTACATTCAGACATTGTACTGTGACACACTATTTTGAGCAATATATATATATATATATATATGACTTTGGCGACTTCTATATGATATGCAGTTCTATGTTATGGATGATGCATTATTGCTATATGATTATGTTTCCTAGATGATGTATATACATGTATTATGAATGAATGTTTCTTTATGTTATGAGTTATGCATTTAATAATGATGTTATGGATGTCTTAACTTACTTATGATAATGAATGCAATGATCTATATGATGCTTATTTATATGTGATGGTAATATGTACATGCAATGTTTATATTATGTAAGTTATGATGATGCAATGCCTATTATGTCATGATGTTGAATGTATGTAATGAAGATGTATGTTAATATCTATATGTTGAAATGCAATGCAACTATGTGGAATTCTTATCGAATGTATGCTAATGCAAATGATCTAATGTTGTTATTGTGTCACAGGATTTTATCTTTATGTCAAAGAAAAGAAATGTTAAGATGAATAAATTTAGAATGTTAGTAAGAAATAATAAAGGTTGATTGATGGAGAAAAAGATATATTGAAGGTTGATCGATTGAGAAAAAAGACATAATCTTCGATATATTGCCAAATACGCTAATGCTTTCTTGTTATCATCATTGGGCAGGACATGACATAGATGGATAGTACACACTATGATATGAGATAGACCATAGTGTACAAAGTCGTCCATCTGTGAAGAACAAACAGTCACAGACAAGGAATGTCTTAACTCATACTAAGGACAGTAATGCCCCAGTCATTTTGTCGAGACAAACCACAGACAGCAGAAAAATAAAAGACAGGTCATGAGACTTCATTGCTCCTCTAAATCCTTGATAGGACATCTTTGAGGAAACTAGTAACATGACTCAAAAACCAATGTTTAAAAAGACAATTCACAGACAACAGTCAAAGAAAAAGAGTCTTGAGACATCCTTGCTTCTCTAAATCCTTCAAGGGACATCCTCGAGAAAGCTAGTAACCAGACTAATTCACAAATCGATAATAAGATAAGAAAAAATAAGATACAAAGTCATAAAGCCAAATAAATGTATTCGCCAAAACTTGATCTTGTGGGATTGTTTGATGCTGATGTTTGACATAGTGTAATGTGAGAGAATGACACATACTACATAAGACGTTGAGTCTAGTTTCGACTTGGTGACTTTTGTATAAGGTATGACAAAGCCTGGTTTCAAAAAAGACACCTGCCGTATAAGACGTTGGAGCCTGATGACGTTGAAGTGACAAGCCACATGAGACTATGACAATTTGATGACATTTGTTGACAAGAAAGACATATCTTGCTTTAAGACATAGGTTGATCGTTTTGACAATGTGTTTGATATTGAATTGATGACTTTGAGATGTTTTTCCTTGTTGTTGCATGACTTGTTTTTAATTCCTTGATTGATAAAAGTGTGTGCATGTAGATAGAGTATGACATGAAATGATACCCTAAACTATGATATGCAACTTGTGTGATAGTGACTATGAATGAACCCTATTGGACTGACCTAGTGTGGTCTTGGGAGCTCTTCAATTGATTAGCCTTGCCTATGTTGTACATGCAGAGACCTCGTAGTTCGACATGACCAATGAATTTGAATGTACAAAGCGTCATGATTTAAAATATGTGTGATACATGACAAACCTAGATTGATAGACCTAATGCCTCCGGGCACATCATTTGATGGCCTTGCCTACGTCCCAGTCATAGAGGAAACGTAGTTCGACTATGACTGACTTGACTCTGTTTTTGGTATTTTTTGACATTTTTTTGATTTAATTTTTTTTTTCTAATGTTTTTGGGATTTTTTAGGACATTTTCGATGGTGTGACGTTATGTACACAGTGTTATGGCATAAAACAAGGATTTTCCCCTAATCAGGAATAAGATTTGGAAGATGGAGTGGATAATGTGACAGAATGGACGTTAGATGTCAATCGTTCCAATTAATGGACAAGACAACCATTTATTATGAGAGATGGTGAAAAATTCCAATTAGAATGATGGTAGATGGAAGATCATGCTTGACTACACATGGTGCCTGTTTGCTAGGTTTTCACCATGGTACTTATCCATAGCGCCATCGAAGTGGTTTTCACTATTGGACGGATTTATTTCTCTTTAATTTTTTTTTTTAATTTTCTCAATTTTTTTGGTGTTACAAAGACACCTGTTTGCCAGGTTTTCATCTAGGTAACCATTTTTTCATTTTTTCATTTTTTTTTGTATTTTTCCAGATTAAGACACGGATTCTCAGAGACTAAGCATAGAACCTCTTTAGATGCAAACTGTTGATAGGTGACAAAAGCGGCTCTCCTTCAGGAGTAGAGAGTTGGTACGCTCCTGATCCAAAGGCTTCTGTGACTATATAGGGCCCCAACCAGTTAGGCACAAACTTACCTGGTTTCTCTCATTCAACTTGGTTCTTAGGATTCTCCATTAATACCAAGTCACCAATGTCAAAGTGTCTATTGAGAACCTTCCTATTGTAGCTAGGACGAAGGTGATTTTGATATGCTTGCAAATGATGTAATGCTTTCTGTCTTCGCTCATCCAACAATTCTAGCAATTGTAACCTAGAGACACGGTATTCTTCATTGTCAATATGACCCTTCAAGGATACCCTTAGAGAAGGTATTTCAACCTCAATAGGTAAGATAGCTTCGGACCCGAATACAAGGGAGTATGGAGTGGTGTCGGTGGGAGTACGAATACTTGTGCAATAAGCCCACAAGGCAGGATTAAGCTGTAGGTGCCAGTCACGACCAGTGTCATTGACAGTCTTCTTAAGGATTCTAACAATAGTCTTATTAGATGCCTCAGCTTGGCCATTACCTTGTGGGTAATACGGGGTGGAGAAATGGTGTTTGATGTGGAATTCTTCACATAAATGGCGTACTTCTTGGTTCTTGAATGGGCGGCCATTGTCTGTGATTATGGATTGGGGTACACCATACCAACAAATGATATAGTTTAGGATAAACTTAGATATTTGTGTGCCGGTGATGTAGGTCATGGGAATAGCTTCAATCCATTTGGTAAAGTATTCAGTTGCGGTGATGATGAATTTTATGGCCATTAGATGATGAAGGGTGTATCTTACCTATGAGGTCAAGTCCCCATTGGGCGAAGGGCCATGATGAAGTAATTGGATGAAGCTCCTACACTGGTGCTCTTATCAAGTCTCCATGTATTTGACATTGTCTACATTTCTTTACAAAGACGTATGAGTCTTTCTCCATTGTAGGCCAATAGTAATGTAGTATCATAATCTTATGGGCTAGAGTAGGACCACTCGAATGAGATCCACATATACCCTCGTGTACCGCTCACAAATTTGTTTGTGCTTCCTCAGCATCGAGACATCTCATTAGGGTGTTATCTAAGGTATGCCTATACAAGGTTTCTTCGATGATGGTGTACTTAGCTAACTTTCGGATGAAGGTTCGACGTTGGTTATTGGTCAAGTCTTGAGGTAAGGTTTGGTCAGTGAGGTAGTCGAATATGTCTTTATACCAAGGAGATGTAGGACCAACAATGGTACACACTATCACAGTATCGAGGACATCATAAGCGGGGACCAACAACTGTTCAACTAGAAACTCGAACTTAGGCACATTACTTGGAATATCCAACAAGGAACCCATGGTTGCCATAGCATTTGCAGCTCTATTCTGGATACGTGGTATTTTTTGAAAACTTATATCGTTGAAATACTGCTTGAAACTATCAGCCATTCACTTGTAAGGTGCAAGATTTTCATCCTTAGTCTCGTAATCATCATTCATCTGTCGGATTACCAGTTGAGAGTCGCCAAAAACATGTAGGCTCTTAATTTTCCATTGAGCTGCCATTTTTAACCCTGTCACTAGAGCTTCATATTCTGCTATATTGTTGGTACAAGGGAAAGCAATCCTGAATGATTTGGGAATGATATCACCTTGAGGTGTAACAAATAAGATACCAGCTCTTGAACCATGATTTGTGTGTGACCCATCAAAGTACAATTTCCATTCAGTTTTAATGTCAATGTTGAAGAGAAATTCATCTAGAAAATTTGCCACTAAGGGATGGTCTGCCTTCATAGGTGCATCAGCTAATTGATCTGCAATCACCTATCCTTTTATAGCCTTCCTTTCGACATACTTAATGTCATACTCGCTAAGTATCATAACCCATTTAGCCAATCAGCCTGTTAAAGCTGCCTTACTTAGGAGGTATTTTAGTGGATCAATCTTTGCAATTAACATTGTTTGTCGATTGAGCATATACTACTGAAGTTTTTTGGGTAGAAAAGACTATCGCAAGATAGGAACGTTCTATGTTGCTATAATTTAATTCATAGCCCACTAAGGTATGACTGATATAATAGACTGCTCTCTCATGACCTTGATCATCGTGTTGTGTGAGAAGAGCCCCTAATGCTGACTGAGTTGCTAAGATGTAAAGTATCAATGGTTTTCCCTTTGTAGGTGGCATTAAGATTGGTGGAGTAAGCAAATAGTCCTTGATTTTTTGGAAAGCCTCTTGACATTTAAGGGTCCATATAAATGGTACTCTTTCTTGAGTAGATGTTGAAACGGGTGTATTTTATCTGCTAGTTGTACTATGAAATGCCTAATGGACTGAAATCTCCCTTGTAGGGTTCTGAGTTGAATAATGTTGACTAGAGGAGGCATTTCTATGATAGCTCTTACCTTCTCTGGATCTACTTCAATGCCTCTTCGAGAGATGATATATCCTAACAGTTTCCCTGATTTCACTCCAAAGACACACTTCTTCGGATTTAGCCTGATGTTGTAATTCTATAGCCTCTGGAATATCTTGTCTAAAACCTTTAAATGATCTTCCCTTGTTTCTGATTTAGCTATAATTTCATCTAAATAATCTTCCATGAGAGTATGTACAAAGTCATGGAAAATTATAGTCATTGCCCATTGATAGGTAGCTCCTGCATTTTTAAGGCCAAATGGCATGAAATTCCAATAGTATGTGCCCCATGGACACGTGAAAGCTATCTTTTGTTGGTCTTCAACTGCTATTTTAATCTGGTTATATCCAGAGAAACTGTCCATGAGGGATAGCATCTCATATCCTGCTGTAGGATCAACTATCATGTCGATATTCGACAAAGGGAAGTCATCTTTAGGGCATGCCTTATTGATGTCTCTAAAGTCTATGCAAATGTGAATGCTCCCAGTTGGTTTAGTCACTGGTAAAATATTTGATATCCAATCTACATAGTCTATTGTCCTTATGAATCCTACATCCAAGAGCTTCTTAAGTTTTGCCTTGACCAATAGAGCAATTTGTGGATGCATTTTCCTTAACTTCTGTTTGACTAGTTTAATACTTGGCTATAGTGGTAAATGATGCAATATTAGGTCTGGATCCAACCCAGGCATGCTAGCATATGACCATGCAAAGTTTATCTGTCTCTTTGTGAAGAAGTCCTTAAAAAAGATTTTTCTGTCTCTATTAAAGAAGCTGCAAAATATACCTTCCGAGGATTTTCTTCTGTACCTATGTTGACTTCAATAGATTCTTCTACTAGCATCGGTGACTTTTCCTGTTCAACAGGGAGAATATTTAAACCTCTATCCTTGGGTGTTTCTGAGAGGTTTTCGCCCTCAGATACGTCCTTTATTTTGACTTTTTCTTCGTCCAAAGGCGCCTTTCAATTTTCACCTAGGGACTCATCATTTTTATTTTCATTCTCATTTTTGCGACTAGAGGTGTAAATAGAATCCCCAAAATATGCTTTATCATCCAAGTCTATGGTAAAACCTGCTTTATGATCCCCTCTTGGTATGCCTTCTCTAAGTCCCATGAACTCAGCAATTGCTTCGTCATTCTCGAATGTATCAATGATAGGTGTACCTTGTTGATCCCAGTCGATAAGTTCAAGATATATAAGGGGCATGTTATCATCAAAGTTTTTAAAGGTAGCTGCTGACAAAGTGAATATAGAATGGTTGACATGGTCGTAGAAGTTTTGGACTAACTCCTCCTTATTCTTCTTCCTAGTCATAGGTATACTCTGATGTGGGACTATAGTAAGGGCTGAGTCATCAGAAGATGGTTTGTTAGGTGCCCAAGATGCATGATCAAGGGTTTCCCAATAATAGTTCTCTTGCCATTCTTTTTTGGACAAGTGCTTCTTAGGACAAGGAATAAATGGTTTTGGTATAGGTTTCATGTTGAGGTCCAATTCTCCAAATAGGGCATCTATGTTCATGGTACTGGTAGATGAAAGGGACTCCCATTCACCATCACTTGAGTAAGGGGATTCATCGTAAACTGGGGGTTTGTCGTAATTTGGGGGAAGTGGTTCATGAGATATCTTGATGTCTGCGAAAGCACTCACTTCCTCTTGAACTAATGAAGAAGTACCATGAAACCCAATTCTAAGCGGTTAACACCCTAGCCCTAAATATTTCGGTCGTGGGTAGACAGTGATCGGTTTCGTCCTTCCATTTTGATATAGTCCTAACCCACTGTGCCCATCATAGCCTTCATTTTGCATTATCTTAAAGCCTTTTCCATACTGGTCTTTAGCTATTTGAATAGATGGGGATGGGTATTCATGTTCTTCTTGATATAACCAGGAATCACCTTGATCTACAATTTCTTCACTTAACTCTCCCCATTTGGTTAATGTCATTGTAGGGGGAACATGAAATGTGACCACTGTCTGTCTTCTATCTGCCATGGGTAGGCCATATGACTTAGGTGGAATCATTTGACTAACACAGTACGATGCCTTTATATTATATTCGCCATGACCCTTGTCTTGGATCTCAAGCTTAGGAGTGGATGATGGTGGTTTGAATGAAATGGACTTAGTGAGACGTGAGGGGTCAACGTATTGGGATAAAGTGGATGATGAAGCTTCTTGGTTAACTAGTACTTGCCATTGTGGAATTTCCCTTAGGCTTGTACAATACTGAAAAGGATCTAGATCACCATCAATAGTAATCTCTGTGCCATTATACGGGAACTTAAGACATTGGTGATATGTTGAAGGTACAATTTTCATTGCGTGTATCCAAGGTCTACCTAACAACAAGTTGTACAGAAGGGTGAGATCCAAGACTTGGAAGCTGGTGTTCATGATTGCTGGGCCAATTCTGATACGGAGTGTGATGACTCCTTTGGACAATCTTTCCTCATCATCGTAAGCCTTGATGACTATACTCTTAGAGGTATCTACACAGTATTCTGAGAATCCTAATGCCTTAAACCAATTTTAGGGTACACAGGTTCAAACCTGCTCCTCTGTCTACCAAGACTTGTCGGACTTTGTTTTGATGAACTAGGACTTCAAGATGTAAGGGGTCATTATGATCAAAATTTTCAGTTGAGTAATCCTGTAGGGAAAATGTGGCATGATGTGAGTTGGTCAAATATCCCACCATTTCTTCAAAACGATTGACATCTAAGTCTATGGGAACAGTTGTGTTCTATAGAGATTTTTCAAGAATGGCTTGATGCTCAGGTGACAAAGTCAACAATTCCAAGATAGATATTTGTGCGGGGGTTTTACTCAATTGATCAAGAAGGTTGTACTTAAACTTGGAAGCTTGCGTAGGTGGCTTAGAAGAAGGACCTGGAATAGTAATCTTAGTTCTGCGTGTGTTCACATTACATTTCAGATGCTTCTTAATGGTGAAGGTATTGACATTCTCGTTTGTGGCTTAGAGGTGGTTTATGATTGTTCCTTTACCATAGTCATACTTGGTATTGTTATAATTGGCGGATGGATTATTCTTGGGTCTCGAACTGGAGGCTTTTCCTTTTGTGTGGTCTTGTAACGGGTCTATGAAGACCTTATGATCACTGTTCTTGGTGTTTTTCTACCCACCGACCTCTATGGTTCCATTTTCAACAAAGTCTTGTATAATATTCTTGAGTTTCCGACATTGTTGGAGCTTGTGCCCTTTCGTTCGATGATAGTCACAAAAAGAGTTATCATCCCACCATGAAGGTTTGAACTATCCAGGATCATACTCTCTTGGTTCCAAAGGTTTGATGAGATTATTCTTAATCAATTCTTTGAAAATAGTCTCGATTGGTTGTCCTAAAGGTGTAAATTCACGTGTAGGAAATCTCCTTTGTTGTGGTCTTTGTTGTTGTGAATTTTGGACATAGTTAGCTGTTTGATCTGGGCTATTCATCATGTCTTGATTGGAATTGTAACCTCTAAGTGTGATAACTGGTCTTGTATGTATGTGTTTAGCATCAATAATGCCGTCATTTGTAACATTCTTGTTTGTAAACCAAAATTTGTTTCTATCATTTGGTGCGTTCTGATGTTGGACAACTGGATTTCTACCTGGTACCTTTATTTCTCCTTTGTCTATAAGGCCTTTCCCAAGGATGATTCCCTTTTGTACCAAGTCTGAGAGTGAAGTACAACAGTGTACCCTTAAGTCACTTCGCAATTTGGGGTTGATGTGCTCTAGGACTATTGTGACCTTTTGTTTTTCGGGTATTTCAACTGGACATCTACTAGCTAGACTTCGCCATCTCTAGAAGAAAGTGGTGAAAGTTTCACCATCTTCTTGTGTCATGTGCCACAAGGTTGCTATTGTTACCTCATTTTCTATGTTAAAGGTGAAATGTTCGAAAAAATTTTCAGCTAATTCACCCCAAGATCGTATACCATATGGTAATTTAGAAAACCATTCCAGTCCTATCCCGACAAGGGTTCGTGGAAATAGTCTCATCAAGTATGTGGGGTCATACGATATGTCCATGCATGCTGTTGAGAATTCTCTAATGTGTTGTAAGGGATTCTTTCTCCCATTATACTTAGGAAAAATCAATATAATGTATCCATGGGGGAAAGGTGTCATATAAATCGCTTTGTCAAATGGACATGGACATAGGTCTTGCGTTGAGATAGTTCATTTACCTGGCATAGACATGTTGTCCATCTGCTGTTGAAGAGTTTACATTTGGTTTTGAAGGACATTGACTTGTGTCAAGGACATGTTGTTTGTGATATTTGGATCAATGTAGGTGTTTTGATACGCCATGTTCTGTGACGGGTTGTGATTGGGTGAGGGAATATATCCTGTCAAAATATTCTGATTTGGTACATGGATATTCCCTGTCTGAATGGTCTGAGTTGGTATAGGAATGCTTAATGTCTGAATTGTCTAATTTGGTATAGGAATGCTTCATGTATGAATGATTTGGTTTGGTATAGGTATATTTCCCCCAACTTTGGATCTCTTACCAGTCGTGTTGGTGCCAAAGGGGTCGGAGGAAGTTGCGCCCGTAGTGAATTGTAAACCTTGTGTTATGTTGAAAGGGGTTGTGTTTAAAATTGACGATGTTTGAGTTGGTATATCAGTTGGTATCGATGTGGTAATTTTGGGAATAGAGACAGTTGATGTTGCAGTTTGCATTGGGTGAGTAGACTGTGTTTGCAAAGTACGAATATCAAATCCTATGGGTAGTTTGGCACCTTCTACTAGCAACTTTGCTAGATATCATTGGGGATCATTTAGAAAACATTCATCCATAAAGGATGCAAATTCAGGATCTTGTACTGCTACGTCTATGTCTTCTATGTAAATTTTCCCATGTGTGTCTCTAGTGACGTGTTTTTCTAGCAAAGGCTTGTGTGGTCGTTTACTTCCTGACGGTTGGTTTCCAAACGGATTGATGAATTCATTGGGGTCTATCATTGCTTTGTGTTTCTTTTTGGACCTTGTTTCGACCATGAAAAAGTTGCTCAAAATGGGTAATGCAGACTATGTCTAAAAACTGATATGACCTATGTCTATGTTTTTGGATTTTTTTGACAATAAATGACATAGCTAAAATGGTTTCTAAAAAGATGTACACTAAGATGATGTATGACAAGACAGACAAAATGCAAAATTTTGAATGGATTATGACGATAAATGAGACTAAGATGGTATAACCTACCACCTATGGGATAAATGCATGCAAATACTTGTTTTTGACCAAGGAACTTGATTTTTATGACAAAGACAGTTGACAAGGTGAATTTTTCAAACTAGACTGTTGAGCTGATAAATCCACTAGATGGGACTAAAGTGACAAGGTTCAATGATTTATGACAAACCGAACATGAACGTTTCCAATGATGAGGAAAGTTATCTATTTTGTGATATGCAATCTCGTAGGAAGTATCTGTATGCATGCAACTTAGGATGAGTATGACTAAGACGTTTACTACGACTAAGATGTATATGACACCTAATAATGCAAGGTTTTTGAGAAAAATTTACCAGTTTCTAATCCAAGGTTGATCTTAAAAATCTAAAGCAAATAGTGACGATGATGTTTCAGACTCAGCTCACGGTTTTTGATGTTTTCTGTTGACAGGAAAATGCGGTTCACCTAACAGTTGCGGTTCAAATATTGACAGATGCATTTTTTGATAGTGCATGCGGTGTTTCTGACAGTTGCGGTTTTTCCTATGAAAAATGCGGTTTACCGATACACATGCGGCTCAAAAACTGACAGATGTGGTTTGCATGCACACATGTGACTCAGAATATGACAGTTGCGACTTGTGATATGCAGACTGAATAATGAAAGTATTTGATAGACACATGCGGTCTTTCCCCTAATAGATGCGACTCTCTAATATAGATGCGGCGATTAAACTGACAATTGCAACTCGATTTTCCAACTGTCAAAAAATTTCCCAAAAGTTGTTGACTGACTTTGTTTGTTTGGTCAAGTTTTTGACGAATACAGCAGAGAACAAACACAACAATCAATGTATTTTCAATTTTTGTGATGAAAGGACTGTTAAGACTCAAAAAACATTTACAACCTAGGCTTTTAGGACAATACTTGTTGAGTTCTTACTTGGATTTCTCCAGCTACGCATATTTATGGCGAATGACTAGTAGCTTGACCCCACTAGCTCCCCTCCACGACACTCACTTATACGGGGCAGCCAAGCTACTGTATCCATGAAACTCCCATGGCATACATTTCATTTCCACACATCAACCGTAAGAATGTAAGATGACTTCACAGGGCCGACCCTGTTGCGCCAACAAGTAGGTAGGATTTTGGTAACTCTACAAGAAGGTGTTTAATAAGGGCATTCCATTCGTGGGACACTATCCAACGTCGACGAGAGTCCATTTCTGTCCATCTCGTCGGAATAGTGCGCATGATTCTTGGGTTTTCCCCAAGAATCCACTTTTATATATTGGCTTTCCCCAAGAAACTTCAAAACCCAATAATGATGAAAGAAAATACTAGTCCTGAAACACGAATGTTACAAATGATGGAGTTGTTGCAAACATGATAACCAAAGGTCCAACCATTCATCTTAAAGGTCTCTCCTCATAAAATACATCCAACACATCCAACACATAAACACAAGGTCAAAACCAAACACTGAATACCATCCAAAACAATCAACAACATAGAGGTCCTCCCTGTGCCAAGAGAACATACACCCTATTGAGTGAACCTATTGAATCATTCCTTAAACAACTTTTACAATCCAATATCATCACACTACCAGATGTAACAGTAGATTAAAAGTAGATGTATCTTCGAATGATGATGAGATGAATAATCTGCAACTAGAATAACAAAGTTAATCCTAATCTAAACAATAATCTAAAATCTAACAACAAAGAACGAGGAAATAAACTAAACAAACTAAACAATTTAATGGAAAGCTCTCACCAAATATGCGTTCACCCCTTTGAATTATCTTGATTGTTCTTCTCCATTTTTCCGTTTCAGTATTCTTGCCCTCAAATTTCTGTGTTTGAATGCAAGTATAACTTCGTCGAGTGTCTAAGAAAAATATCGAAGATAAGTCTCTTCTCAAAAGTGTATGATTTCGGGAGGAGGAATAATGATAATGACAAGTCATTTATAGATTTTGGGTTTTTGAATGATCGACTTAGATTGAAAGAGAGATCGACGAATGAGATTGATGAATGCCATGCGACGTGAGTTCTGTATCAGACAGAACGTGAGTGAGAATGCAAGTTAGAACACGAGTTCATGAAAGACTGAAGATAGAGACTAATTTAGAACATGAGTTAGAACACGAGTTCAGGATATTAATCTCCAAAAATAGAAGAAATAGACTTTGTATGCAAAAGAAAAAGTTGGAACTCGAAGACTAATGCATTCAAATGCAAACAGGAGTTAGAAATAGTTAATTGACTAGTTGTGACAGAGAGTCTTCTCGCATAGATAAACAGGTGTTGAATCCAGAGATAACTGGAGAACTAAAAATAGATCTCGAGTCAGAAGGTGAGTGAATGACTTTAGATAACTGAATGATAGAGGAATGTGACATAAATAATTAAATATGAATTTAATTCAACATTAAAAAATAAGAGACTTTAATTAAATAAATAAAGTAATTTATTTAATTTGACTGTTGGAAAAGGATAAAGTGAATAATTAAATAATAAATATTTAATTATAGATAAAGGGGGTTAAATGAATAATTAAATAAAGATATTTAATTATAGTTGGAAAAGTATGATAAAGGGGTAATTAAATAATAAATTATTTAATTGATAGATAAAGGGGGAAGAATTAATTAGTTTGCAACATAATTAAATAAATATGATTTATTTAATTAATCAAGTTGAATAAAGATTAATAATGAATTAATGAATTAATTAAAAAGGGGTATTTAATTAATAGAGGAAATATGTGTTAGAAAGGTTAATTAAATAATTAACATTATTTAATCAAGACAAAGGACTATGGAAAGTTATGTCGAATGTGTACTCGCAGGCCTAGACCAATTTTTGGTATCTACACCAGATATAAAATATTATGAACCATCATTAATCAAGCCCGATTGGTGGAAAGAGGATGAATACTGTGAATATCACCGGGGGAAAGGACACAAAGCAACTAGATGTTGGACACTCAATAATATCATCCAAGACCTTATTAAAAATGGAACCGTATCAATTGGAGATTCACAAGGAAAAACCAATGCTGATCACACCATATTCAAAACTCTCTTGCAAGACCATGATAGAGGAAAAGCCTCCAGTTCATGGAATGAAAATTAAGCCAATTATGCAGCCATCAAACATGATTACAACACTATTATTATTAATAGAAGAGCCTTTGAGGATCACATTGCTACCATTACCATAAAAAAACCAATTCAAAATGTGTTGTTACCACTCGCATAACCAAAATAACTATTCCAGAACCTCCTTCCAATCCACAACCAAAAGGCCAATACAATCTCCTAGACCAGCTAGGGAAAACTCCCACACAAATTTACATTTTGGAGCTCCTCCACATATCACCACACACAGTGAAATCCTTGATAAAGCATTACAAGAAGCATCCATACCCGCAAACCTAGATGTTAATGAATTATAGGCCATGGTTGGATACCTAGCTATGCTGCACCATGTCACCTTCTCTAAACAAGATTTCTCTACCCAAAATATTGACCATAATGATGCCTTACACGTTGAAGTATGCATTAATAAACACAAGCTCAGATGAGTCCTAGTAGACGATGGAGCAGGTCTGAACATTTTCTCACTAAAATTGGTGAAATCCTTGGGATACTCTAAGAATTGTAGACCAAACCAAGAAAATCACTATCAAAGCTTATGATGGTGTTGAATGCTCATTCAAAGGCATAATTTCACTTCCCATAAGGGTTGGCCCAACAATATAGAACACTGTATTTCATGTCTTTGATTTGGATTTGCATTACAACCTTCTCCTTGGCCACCCTTGGATTTATGCTATGAGGGATATCCCATCCACCTACTATAAATTCCTCAAATTCTCACATATTGACACTGAAATCACCATTCCTAGTGTTTTAGTATTGCACAAACCTAAAAGGAACTATTGAACACCAAGTTCACATCAATCAAGAGGCCTCATCTTCCACCACCACTCCATCTAACTACATTGATCCACCCGACCTTATCAAATCTTCCACTCCATTCACCACACCTTCCACGCCTAAAATCTAGATTTAGGACAAAGGATGTGAAGAATACACCATAAAGAGTCTCTTTTTCATTGGGAAGCTACCTAAATCACCGAAGTCTTATGGAAAACCACATCCCATGCAATCTAAGGTCATTATTCATAATCCCCCTACCACCTTCACTAAATGGGGGGAGCTAGCCAAAGATTCCTTGGATGAACACATTCTCACATGGTTGTACAAAGAAGAGGAGGTTATTGAATACAAGAAATTGCTAGTAGAACAATATCCAAAAGGGTTCCACATAATGAAATGACAAGGATATGATGGATGTAGTGGCCTTGGCCTAAACAAACAAGGAATGTTGGAACCCTTGCAACCTCCTGAATTGCTAAAATACCAAGGGTTTGGGTTCGTACCAGTAAAAGTGACTATTTGGGGTATCAGGTTACCTTCGAGTGAGGTCGTTAATGCTTTAGATGAGATCAAGAAATACAAGGAATCTTTGGAATTTGATGCTGATTCCAATGAATATGAATGGGATTCCCTATCTTCCATTACTTTCATGGACCTTGATAAACTATTTGGAATACTTGACGAACCTCCCTTTGAAAAAAAAAAATTCAAATGCTTATTATTGGTTCCCCACAAAATCCATAGAGTCCCCATCCAGAAGTCCCTTTGAATAGAGAAGAGTTGATCAAACACTTTTGGGAAACTATTGATGTAGCCTCCTGGGAGCCTGATGACTCTACCTCCATCTTTACCCTATCTACTTATAGCATAACCCTTGATAATATCGATGATGGCTTACCCCTTATCTACCCACAACTCATAGATTGGGATCAACAAGAACCACCAAGTTTGGACACTTTCGAGAATGACGAAGTGATTGTTGAGTTAATGGGTCTTCGTGAAGGAATACCAAGTGGGGATAATAAGGCTGGATTTTCCATAAAACTCGATTATGCAACATAATTTGGTGAGGTTGTCCTATCCTCTAGTCACAAAAGTGAAAATAAAAAAGGTAAAAATAAAAATAATAGGTCTTCAGGTGAAAACCGGAAGGTGCCTTCTGACCATGTAAAAGTAAAAATAAAGGACATATCCGAAGGTTAAAACCTCTCTGAGGCACCTGAGGATGGAGGACTAGAAATTATCCCTATAGATCGAGAGAGATCACCATTGCTTATAGAATAAACAAAAGAAGTGAATATTGGAACACAAGACAATTCTAGAACCATACAATTGGCAACATCTTTGACCACCAAGGAAAATATTGAGTTCACAACATTCTTTTCAAAAAGACAAGTTAATTTTTCTTGGTCATATGCTGATATGCCTAGATTGGATCCTAAATTGGTTCTACATCACTTACCACTATTTCCAAATGCCAAACCATACAAATAGAAGGTAAGGAAAATGCATCCACAAATTGCACTCTTGGTTAATGTGGAATTGAAGAAACTCCTAGATATAGAATTCATTTGCTCCATTGATTATGCAGATTGGAGATTAAACCTTGTTCTTTTCACCAAGCCAAATGGTTAGATCAAAGTATGAACAGATTTCATAGATCTCAACAAAGCTTGTCCTAAAGATGATTTTCCTCTCTCGAACATTGACATCATAGTAGACCTTACTACGAGGTATGAAATGCTATCACTTATGGATGAATTCTTGAGTTATAATCAAATAAGAATTGCCATGGAAGATCAACCAAAGATAGCCTTCACATGTGCTTGGGGAACTTTCTACTAAAATATCATGCCATTTGGACTTAAGAATGCTGGAGCTACATACCAGAGAGCCATGACTACTATTTTTCATGATTATATGCACACACTTATGGATGATTACATTGATGAACTTCTCTCAAAATATCTAGAACGAAGTGGTCACCTAGCAATCCTGGACAAGATTTTTACATGACTTGAAAAATATCAACTCAGGTTAAATCCAAAGAAATGTGTTTTCAGGGTCCAATCAGGATTTTTTTTAGGATACATTGTCTCACACAAAGGAATAGAAGTTGATCCCATAAAAGTCAAAGCTATCTTAGAAATGCCACCACCAACCACCATTAATTAGTTAAGGACATTACAAGGAAGACTAGAATCTATACATAGGTTCATTACTCAGCTAGTCGAAAAGATCCATCCATTTCAACATATGTTAAGGTAAGGTATTCCCTTCAATTGGATAAAGAAGTGTCAATAAACATTTGATTAGATCAAGAATTATCTATTAACTCCACTAGTTCTTATGCCTTTGATTGATGGAAGACATTTGATAGTGTATGTGACAACAACTACATCAACACTAGGGGGACTATTAGCACATAATGAAAATGATGGCAAAGAATGAGAAATCTACTCCATCAGTCACACCTTATTCGGATATGAGTTGAATTATAGCCCTATTGAATGAGCATGTCTAGCAGTTGAATTTTCCACACAAAAATTGAGACATTACATGTTGAATCATAAGATAAAACCGATCACCAAAATTGATCCTTTGAAATGCACTACAACAAATCCCTATGATTTGCTCCATTTTTTTCTTCCACCCATTGTTTTAATGTATTTTTTGGCAATTTTTTCAAAACTTTGGCGCTATTTATCGGGATGGCACAATTTTTGGTATTTATTGCATCGAAATATAATGAGCACCTCCTTTAGTGTTGATATTAGCTTTGAGTGTAGCGTCGCCTTGAGCACTGCCTTTAGCTCTGAGTTTAGCTTCGAGTTTAGCGTCGTGTTTAGCTATGACTTTATCTTCGAGTTTAGATTTGGGTTTAGCGCTGGTTTAGACACCCCTATGTTGAAGAGACTTATTTACATGTCTCATCGACGATGTAAAATTATGAAATGTCAACAAGATACGTGCATGTCGAGGAGAGAATCACTTATGTCACATCGACAAGGTATATCTACAAGTGCTCGGTGAAACACAACTCTTGGATATAACGAAGTAATGTCAATGAGACATTAAGATATGAGTAAGATAGATAAGACTGTCTCATCGACACTCTTCAATTAATGATCAAAAGCATACATCGCTATACCACCGGGAAGGTGAGCAACATATGCGGTAGAGCAGTATACACTGCAACCCTGCAACAAGAATCATTGAGCAAGGTGGTAGTGTGGTAAATAGTAGAAGGGAAGGGAAAAACACCACTATACCGCAACAATAATCACAAGTCTCCCCAACATGGCAGAGTTACACCGATATATAAAGAAATACCACCGAAGGAAAATATTGATGAGACAGTGGCATATCGACAAGACATATTAACTTGTCTCATCGATGCCGACAACCAACATCAGAGGAGCATAAGATCTAATGTTGATGAGACATTTAGATATCGATAAGACAAATAAGATTTTCTCATAGACACTCTTCAAGTAATGATCAAAAGCATACAGTGTTATACCATCGGGAAGGTGAGCAATATATGCGGTAGAGCGGTATACATCGCAACCTCGCAACAAGAAGCCTTGAGCAAGGCGTTAGTGTGGTAAAAAACATAAGGGAATGGAAAAACACCACCATACCATAGTGGGTATAATAAGAGATGGTGGTAGTATGATAGTCGTGGAATCATTAAAATTTACAACAATAAATGTAGAAAATCACATCAGTTGCCAAAATTAAATGCTATTAAATTATTAAGAGTTTCCAAAACTAATATGACTGAATACCATGCCATCCAAAGATTAGTGAGTTTTCCTAATATCACACTCAATTGTAGTGTACTAGCATGGAAGGAGCTAAGGATACAAGAAGAAGAAGTTGTGCAAGTTTGAAATACTCAGGTAAGTGCACAAAAACTCTTTGAAAGAAATCTGTTAATATAAAAAATATTTCAAGGTTTTGTCATATGAAGCCATAGTAGAGAAAATTTAAACATGCCTCCTAAAATAAAATGATCAGAAGTAAAAGAAAGTCGGCCTAAAATTAAAGATGAAGAACCTAAAGTAAAGAAGAAAGCACTCCATCCTAAAACAAAATAATCAGAAGTAAAAGAAAGTTAGCCTAAAATTAAAGATGAAGAACCTAAAGTAAAGAAGAGACCACTCCATTAGTCCATATTAGATATACTTCCAGGGTCTACTAAAGAGAGTAATAAGAAGTTTCTCGTGGACACCGCACAAAGTTGTAGGGATGCCCTCATTTCCAAATCTGGATGGGACCTATTTTGATATTCTTACAGTAAGATAAATGAGAAGATTCTAGTGTCAAATGCTTGGATATTGGATATAGCAAGGCCGATTGTCCCAAATGTGTTTGTTGATGTAGAATTTATCAAACTGCTAGCCAAACACTATCACCCAGCTACCAAAATAGTAAGGTTTCAAATGACACAATATTGGTAGAAGTAACTAAAAAATCCATCATTGAGTGTTTGAGTGTTTTGGCTTAAAAAAGCAGGCTCTGACCAAGATAAACCTACAAAAAAGTGAGGAGGATTACGCTAGGTTAAAAAAGACTTATAGAAGTGATGAGGTACCCCTATATATGAAAAGAGGCATTGGTAACATAATATTCCCCATCTCTACTATCACTATTGAACCATTTAATGTGACATATTTTCAATATTACTTTGTGAATACATATTTAGCTCTTTGCCAAGTGTTGGGGATAGATGCTCAAGATAAAATGCCAATAGGCCTAATGATGATGGTCATGAGAATTCAAAACCCTGAAACTAATATTGAATATGACTTTGCTTCATACCTTGAGAAGGCATTAAATGATGAATTCTCCCAAGTTATAGAGGATAGAGCACCGATTACATTAAAACACTATTCCATATTGTGTCATATGATATTGTACCAGAATAGGGACCATTGGACTAAAAGAACGAACTTGGCTACAATAGATGAGCAAGGGAATCCTACACCTGTCCAAAAATGGTGCTATATTTGGGATAGCTGGTGCAAGAATTCAATCTTTGTTGTATTCTACGAAGACTTTGTACACAAAATCCTTCGAGTTCTTGGTTATGCAATACCAATATTTTCAACCAAAATGTTACAACTAGTGAGACCTTTGGATTTAAGACCAGAGCAGGGTCATACACACAATTCTGGAGATTGGTTCTTCCTCTCGGAAGTTACAATAATAAGAGTTTATGGATTCCCCGTTGCTCCACACATACTGCCAAAATTTGTGCCCCTCAAAATATCATTTCTTAAATTTATGTGGCAAATGATGTGGATGGAGAAATATGTAATGCACAAGAAGAAGAAAGGAAATTTCCTTCCAAACCAAAGCAAGTGTGAAGATTGGACTGTAGGCTCAGACACACTAGAGGAGTTATAGTATTATTTGAAGACAAGACATGCATTGAAATCTGGAAAAGAAAGAGCCTTTGACCCTAAAAATCATATGAAAAACATAAGGAACAATCTTCTTACCAAAATGACATTGCCAAATCAAGTGGATTTTGAAGAAGATGTCATAAGGAACTACATTACTTATAATGATGTATTTAGTAGAACAAAAAATGGGAATATATGAAGAAGCTTGAAGGAAGGATGAAGCAGAGGTCCAAGGATTTCCTAGGATAATTTGTTGAGGAAAAGGACCCCATCAAGAGGATAGAATTGATAATTAGTAGATTTGAAGACTTGTACAAAAATAAGGAAGCATATATCGAAGAACATGATAGTGGTGCAACTGCAAAGCATACCCAGGTGAAACCTCTGAGCCTCCCATGGAGAAGTTACCTCCGAAAAGACAGAAGACATGAAGCATTGAACAATTAGTACTGTTATGCCTTGCATAACCACCCCATCTTTTGCCTTGGTCAAAATGGGTCCCCCTTTATGTTTTTATCCTTGGTTGTTTTTCAAAAAAAGTTTGGAGTCTTTCTTTTCCAACACTTTTTCTTTGCTTTATTTTGCCGGAACCGGAACCGAAACTAAATCGGTTTTTGAAACTTCTTTCAAAACTCATTCCGATTCCCATCTCGACAGTCTTTCTTTTGAATTTTTTTTTTTGTCTTTGTCAGAGCTCAAGTGGCAATTAAGTTGGTATTTATTCAAAGTTTCAAAATCAAATCTCGTTTCGCCTCCGCCTCCGCTTTTGGTCTTTCGTTTTAGACTAGGTTTTGTATGTTGAGTTTTCTTGGTTTGGTCTTTTGTTTTATTCTTTATCGGCGGAACCAGACCCGGACTGGAATCAAGTTACTCAAGTTTCCAAAATATTTTTCATTCCGATTCCGCTCCCACTGGTTTTTGTCGTTGATTTTTACTGAAGTAGCACTACAGTGATGTCCTCATTCCTTCTATAGTTCTAACTCCGCTCTACTGCATTTATTGCATTAATGATAGGTGCCAGGAATGCACGAAACTGCTAGTTTTTCCCTTAATTAGGGATTAACGTGTAGTTATCATCATTATAGTTAAGAGATCAAAGAGCGAACCAGAGTTGCAGTGAAGCTTTTGTGTGAGTAAATCGATTGAAAGAGAGACAGTTGCTTATGGATTTCTTCAGGAAGTTAACCTCTTTATTTGCATTCGAGGTAGGCTTTTCTATTCTCATTTGCATTTTTACTTCTACGTTTTCCATTTCTGTTCTTCTTGGTTTGTTCATTTTGTGTGAATTTCTCTGTAAGTTTGTATGTTTTGGTTGGTTTCATTTTTGTTAAAGTTTTTCTTGTTTTTGTTTTTGTTTTATAGTTTTGTTTCTTGTCAGTTTATTTAGACACGATCATTTTCACATTTTAGCCATGACCAAGTTGTGGTGCCCTAATTTTTAAAATGCATAGGTTAAATTCAGGTTTTACAGTGAGAAGGGTTTGGTAGATAGTTGTTTTTACTTAAGAAATATATTGCGCATTCAATTTGGTTAGTTTAGATAGGGTTAAATTCGTGCCCTGGTTGTTTGTAATCAAGGGTTTTTAGTTTAGGGTTTCTTGGTGTATTTCTGTATTCGTGTTTTAATTTAAATATGATGCCCTAGAAAGTACAGCCACCTCTCGGTCATATGGGGGTGGTCTTATCATGTTATATTTAATCCCCTTTTCGTTTTAATATGACCTAGTCCTTAATCATGAAGTTATGCATTAAACTGTTAGAAACGCTTATGACGTCATGATCATTTTAGGTGGAAGCGGAATCAGAATGAATCTATACTTTGAACCATGTTTTCCAATAGGTATCGATTCCATTTCTATCCTATCTCCGACTCCGCTTATAGTGAGAAGCCTTCTTTCAAAATAATGATAACCTAGGCGAAAGCGGAAGTGGAACCGAAACTAAATATGAGATTAGAAAATCTAAAAGAACTCAAATCAGTTTCCATTCCGGTTCCATCTCTGATAACGCTTGTTATTATTGTAATATCAATAACGGTTTTGGTTTCGAGCCCGACAGTGTTTTAAAGAAGACTGTTTTAGAGTGTTTTTTATGTTTTTTTCTGCCTCTGATATATATATGAAGGGTAAGGTTTTAAAGCATATTTTGTGATATTTATTGAAGGATCTAATTGGGGTTTTTGTTGTAGGAAAGCTAAAGGATGTTTGGAGTATTAGGAGAAGTCTCCCAAAGGAATCGACCTACAAAAACATCAAAGGCAGCAGCTAAGCCTAAGAAGATAAAGCTGGAGCATCTACCTTATACTTTAAGGTATAATCATAGGGGTCCTATTGTTACTGCAAGCAAAGTGGAATCAAATTGGTCTGATATAACCGACACCAATTTGGGCTCATACAATTTTGAGGAGCTATATACAGAAACATTCGCTGAAGATATAACAAGGAGAACTCAAAGAATTGTTGAGATTGGTTTGGATCATATCACCTTATTCCCTCTATCTGTCCAGTGCTAGGAGTTGATTATGATAGCAATAGGTGCTTACAATCCAGCTACTAGGCAGTGTATGGATGCACAGGACAATGTTATTATTGATTTAACTCCTCAAATGTTTCAAACTATGTTTAGTGTCTCGGATCCAAAGAACCTAGTACAGTTGAAGGATGCAGAAGCTTTAGAGAAATATAGCAAATAAAAGGAGTCCAACAAAGCGCACTTGAATAAGAAATGGTTGAGAACAGAAAAGAAGTCTCTCACCAAGCTTCATGATCAACCGAAGAGGACATAATTCTACAAAGAAGTATCAGATCTGATCATGATGTTGTCTAGAGTATTTGGGAAGAGGGATGCATTTCACTTCAAGGAGTGGATGTTTCCCTTCATTCAGACCATCTTGAATGGAAAATAACAGTTTGATTGGCCAATGGTGGTCTCTGATGCTATTCATGACCATTTGACAAGGATAAGGGAAACCAAATGCTTCTTTATGACTTCTTATGTTATTTATGCAGCAACTAGAGTAGGTATATTTCAAGGTTTAAGGAGAATGGGGATATAGGGAGAGGTAGATGGACAAAGGAAGGTGTGGGACCATTATGATCAATTATCTCTAAAAGTATCTGAAACACAACTTAGAAGGGTTAATGATGAATTTCTATATGTGATCATTAACCAACTTAATGGGGATGAAGGATATAGACTGAGTCAAGAAGCTATGTCATTTATGGCTAGCTGGATTTGAAGGTCATCCACATTTTCTGCCAAGATGTTGTAGCAATAGGATAGTGTTGATGGAATTTGTTTATCAGGCTCTAGGGTTAATGCCCAGTTTGGATTGAATCACAAAATAGGATGTCCTAAGTTCCCCATACAATTGGGTGAATATAGCTATCAACATCTGGTGGGAGCTAAGGTAGTGTGTAGTGATTTAATAAATCTAAAGCTAGGTTTGTATACAGCTCGGAAGTACTTTGACCCAAGGAAGAAAATGAATGCCTTGCTGCCCTGTGTTTTTGATAAACATTTCAATTTGTTGGAAGATTTTTGGAGCGACCTTCAAGATGAGTATGACCTCAAGAAGAAGAATTATGAGAGGTTACCTGTCTCACTCATAGTAGAGCTTGGGATCAAAGATGATATCCCTGACACATTAGTAGATGATGGAGTGGTATTAGATCCATCATATGAAGCATTAAATATTGGCACTAAAATCTTGGATCCGGTGGACTGGAATGGTGAGGAGACCATTGACATAAAGCAAATAGGGAGGCCAGTTTTGGATAGAAGTATTCATTGGGTTGTCCTAAGAACTAAAAATCCTCAAGAACTAGCTCCTAAGAAGGGGAAGGGATACAAAAGAATCAAAAGGAAATTTCCTTCCAAGGAGCCCTTGGAATTCTTCCCTCCAGACATTGAAGAAATTGAGCTTGAAGCAATGACTCAAGATGAACCGGAGACACAAGAGGGAGATGCCCAAAAAAGGATCGGTTGTTTCAACACCTGCATTGGGTGAATCCTCTACTCAAGTCCCACATACAAAGAAATAAAGTGAAGAAGTGCAAAAAGGGACTCTTCATGATATTGTTGAATCCATGAAGGGAAAAGGAGTAGAGGTAGAGATCCATGATGTTGGAACAGACTTTGATGAGACTCTGTCCGAGAAGGATGTACAAGAAAATATGCCTCTAGAGGAGGATACTGAACATGTGTTGAATGAGGAGGATCAATGGGCATTATTTGAAGAGGCCAAGAAGGCTACTGATGATCAAGCACACGCTACAACAATAGAGAAACATAAAAAAATTGATGCCAAGATACAGGCCGATGCCTTGCTTCAGCAGCAACACGTAGAAGCTAAGCTAAAAGCTAATGAAATAGAGAAGCAATAGAGGCAAAAAGAGTAGGAGATCAAGGTCAAGGAAGAGAATGATAAATTAGATTTGATACAGAAAATTCATGATCTCGAAGAAGAAAAGGCAAGACATTGAAGAGAGAGAGAAGTTCTTGTGGCTAAGTTGAAGCTTGCTAAAGATGCTCATAAAGAGGAAGCATAATAATTGCAAAAAGAGAAAGATGCCAAAGAACTAATCAAGAAGCAACAAAAGGAAAAGGAAGATGAAGAAAAGCTTAAGGCATTGGAGGAAGAAAGAAATCAGGAATTGGAGAAAAAAAGATTAGAAGAAGAAAGGTTGAAGAAGGAAGAAGAAGATAAGAGAATATGAGAACAAAAGGATAGGGAGGAAGCTGGAAAGCTTGCACAGACAAGTGTGGAGTAAGAGAAGCAAGAGAAACAACGGGTTGATTCTCAACCTTAAGTAAATGTGCAACCACCCTCTACTACTACCTCTTCTTCTTCAACTATAATGATTGTTACTCTAGGTGCTCCCACTTGGTTGAAATTGGATCTTCAGAAGAGATCGTTGAAACCTTCACAACCTCTCAATTGGGAGGATATGATGAAGGAAATTGAGAAAGAAAGGCCTAAAAAGAAGGCCAAGATCCTACATTCCACTAGGCTCGCCGACAAAGGAGAAATTGTTGTGGAATGTGCTATACCCATGATAGAGAAGGATGTAGGAGACATGCAGTTGAATGATTATCAGTTGGGCACTGTTAATTTGGGGAGACCTACCAGAGATCAACAAATGAATTTAATTGATGTAGTAGCATTGTCAACCAGGTCAAGAATGCTTAAGATAAACAAAGGAAAGATGAGCTTAAGGCTCAGTTAGATCAGTTGCATGTTTTCTTGAATAGTGTTTCTGCTCCGAGGACACAAAAGGTTACCACTATTGAGACCCCAATTTTGCTGAGTAAGAAAGAAGTAGATGATTTGGTACAGGTAAGGGGCAAGGCAGAGATGTTGGATAGGTGGGTTGATAAATTGAATCAAGAAATAAGTGAAGTACTGGAAGACAGTTTTGGGGTTCACAAAATGACTGAGGAAAGGATAGAGGAAATGAATCAATATGTTAAAACATTGGAAGAACAGGAGGAGGAGTACAAAGGATACAGTCAAAAATTGAAAGAAGTTAATAAATTGCCTAAAACTACTCTTCTAGAACAGTCGATACTTGAAGAAGATAATAAAGATTTCTTGGAAAAGACTTCTTGCATACTTCGGTTTAGATCAAATTTACTATATAAACATAAAAATGAAGTTCAAGATTCTGTTAAGTATCTGAATGAACAGTTTGAAGAGTTGGAAGCCATTATTGCTGTTATAGTAAATGTTGATATACCAATAAAGGAAGGCCTACCTTTAAGCCAAATAAAGGAGAAGTGGGCTGAAAGGTTTGAAGAGGTTATGAAAAGAGGAGTTGATGGTGAAGATCTGCTAATAGATCGATTAATTGATATTGAAGAAGAGATAAGGGAAGCTAAGAGGGAGTTAACGAAGCTGAAAGATTTGAGAGGGTTTGCTGTAGTGGAGTTGGAAAGGATTAAGTTTGAAGATAGTTGGGTTGATGGGCCGGAATTGGACATATTACAACAAGTCTTCTCCAGTTTTGATGAGTACATTACAAAACAAACTTCATATGCATAAGTCTCATGCATGCATGATTTTCTTCTCTTCTTTGCATGTTGCATGCAGGACTGGCAGTTTTTTGAGGTGCATGGTTTTCTCTTCTCTCCTATCTTCTTTTCTTCTAGTTTAACTAAGTGATCAAAGCGGGAACTGGAGATCAAATTGATTTGAGTTTCCAAGAAGACTTAATTCCTGAAAAGGTGGAATGACCTAAAATAGAGAGGACTTCAGATTTTTGTATATCTATAAATACCCTTGGGGTATCATATTGTAAAGGGTGGCTAATAGAGAATAGAATTGGCCACTTGATATTAGGAGATATAATTTTTCATAGTTGTTACAAAGATACATTGTTACTTTATTTACAGTTGAATATAATTACAGGTTTTATGCAATATGGTGTTAGAATTAAGTTTTACTTGATAAGGTTGATGAGTTATAATCTATCTGTATGCCAGTGATTGTGCTGAAGCATGAGTGTTTCTTATGTGATGAAATTCATTAGAAGAAACTAGATTTAAGGATTATCTCATTAGATTATCAGTGAATTGAATTTATTGAAGTCTGTTGATCTATGATCTTAGCAATGAATGAAAGTGTGTTCTTTTGGAATCTTTGAAATAGTTGTGATATGCGAATTGAGATGTTAAAATAAGCACCTTAGATGCATGCAATAGCATCGATTATTCTATAAATTGTATCATGCTATGGTTTTTTTTTGATCTGTTGGAAAACATTCATTGTTGATGATATATGTCCGGATGCTAGATAAGTTTTGTTCATATTTACTGATTTACCCTCTGATCTATCTTTTTCTTTTATTTAAAAACCACTTTCTTTATTAAGAATAGACCGATGAATAAGTCATTGATTTTATTCCTTGTTACCAACACAGGCCCCTTGAATATTACAGTTGCATGGACCGATTGAGTGACACTAGACAGTTGAGAACCAACTACCAGGACCTTGGGAGTTAGGCTACTATATGTTGTCTTTCTTTTTCAAGAGAAATAGAGTAGAAATATTCTATTTAAACGTTGTTTGTGTCATTTTCACCATCAACAAGTACCTTATGAGGATACTGAAGAGGTGGGTGATACTGAGGAAGTGGCTATAGTACTGCAATCATTGAAAGGTGATATTGAAGTTGATCATCCCATCCTTGAGACCAATGCCTATAAACATGAGGAAAGGATGGGTGATGTAGAAAAAAAAGTATAGAGGTACATGAAGATGGAAGGGAAATTGTAGCCAGGAGATTCATTGAAGATGATGAATTCATTAAGACTCCCAAGTTTAAGGATTTCTGGATGAAGATGAAGATGAAGATAAAATAATTTCAAGAGAGGATGGAATCAATTGAAGTAGGAATTGAAGAATTAGAGAAAAATGAAATCGTAGCATAGACTTTCCAAGAATTAAGAGTCAAAAACATTGACAATAGCCCCCAAAAGGCTAGAGAAATGGTCTTGAAGAGAAATATGCTCATTTTCCCTAGCTTGGAATTAAAGAAAATGTTTCTTCTTGATCAAGTATGGGCTCAAGAAGATCCAATGCTAGTTGCATAATTTGACTCTGATGAAGGTGTGAGTGGAACTGGGTATAACCCAAAGATTGAAACCTTGGCCATATATATCAAACAAAAAAATACATAGAAGCCAAAATTATTGGATGTAATTCAAGGGATGAAAGGGACAACGATGGTAAGGACAATACAAGATTCCAGCCCTTTGGAGGTAGCCACAATGACCATGCATTCAACCATGTTCACTCGAGCAACTGTTAATGGATTAGAAGATAGATTGGAGGATTATGAAAAGGAACAAAGGTTCCTAAATGATGAAGTTAATAAACTGTTTATGGAGAATTTCAAATTGAAAGAAAAATTAAGATGAGCAGGACCCTCATAAAGCAAGGAGATGGTGTTATATAGGCCTCCTATTGCTCCAATGGATATTGTGAAGAACATTTCTAGAGAATAGGTAAAAACTCCAAAGAAGGAAGTGGATGATGTAAAGAAGGCCAGCAATCAAACCTAAGATGAAGTGAAAAGATGAATTTGTGAAGTTATGGAAAATATTCTTGAGCACAGGATAAAATCAGTTATAGATAAAATGGAGAATGTGCATGATAGTTATAAAAAACTTCAACAGGTAATGGATCAAATAAAGACACATATGCTTGTATTAGATCCTTTGTTCCAAAGGTGGCAACCTATTCACCACACTTTGGTTTAGTTATGCAAAGTTCTAAAAAGAAGTCCTGATGCATCCACAACATTAAAGCCAACTAAACAAACCATGAAGATGATTATTGATGAATTTTAGTATGTACAAGGGTTTGATAAAAATATTGTAACATGAATGGATTTATTCCATACCTGGAAACAGTGGTACATACCTAAAATTGTGAGAGATGGCGATTAGTTGAATGACTTGGATAAGTGGAAGAAAGAATTTAGTCAGATTGTTCATAAGTGAGTAACTTATATATAGGAGGATGATGATACTAGTCTTCCTAGGCTAAATTAGATCATGGATGGGTTGATTGTTGTTGATGCGGTATACCTAAAGTTTGTCAATGATACAAATGAATTACTAGATAGTCGATGGAAAACTCATCTTGCAAACATGCAAAAGATCCAGGAATATAAGTGGCCATCAGATTTTACGGTGTATCAGTGGGAGGAAAAATATTTGGTTCCAGAAGAATAGGACATTGAGGCAAGAGTATTTGGACATTCATCATGGAGAGGAAGACTTTTCCAGATCAATGATCATGGGTCTTCTATGTTGAATAATGGAACCATATGTCAAAATGTCTTAAGTCTTGTTATTTCCTTAATTATGCTAATTAAATAGTTGTTGGTTTCAGACTAATAGGATACTGAGGTGAGAGAATTTGGATGTTCATCATGGTGAGGAAGAATTTTCCAAATCAATGATCACAGGTCTTCTACGTTGAATAATGGAACCATATGTTAAAATTTATTAAATCTTGTTATTTCCTTAATTATGCTAATTAAATAATTGTTAGTAAAAGAAGTAGTTATGAAAGGTCATTTCTTTTTGTAAAAGGCCTGTAGCTTGTTGCTTCCTATATAAATAGGAAACCAAGGCCTAGTTTTAAATTATCATCATCATATATCATTTCCATTTTGAAGATTTCTTCTATTAATATATCAATTGGAGCAATATAATGGAGAACATCTTATTATCAAAGATTCTCCATGACTATGCTATCATTTTGTATTTATCTTATGTTTTCCATACTTATTTCTTCTTATATTTGAATGAATATTAGTTATTGAGCCTCAATACTGTGCTTATATGAATGAATATGCTGATACAGTAAAGCATTTATTGTGGATGTTGGTAGAGCTGCTAATTTTTTTGAAAATTTGAGCTTATTTTTCCTTATTACATGTTCAACATACAAATGGAAACTATTTAAAAATAATAGTTAACAAAGTTTATTATTTAAATAATTGTAAGTTATGCACATTAATATTTTATTAAATTTTGTGTTTTCATGAACATATGATGATACAAAATGAATGGAAGAAGCATCCAAGTAATCCTACTTTTTTCTTCCAACAATTCATACCAAAGATTGAACAATTTAAGGATATTGCAATAGGTAATTAAAGATATGATGATGATGATATATTCTTGTACTTGTATATTCTATGAAACATTCCTTATTTTCTATGAAATAATGTATATATTCTTGTACTTGTAAATATTCTTTTATTGTTATGTCTATTAAATAAAATAGAGTTTGAATAAAAAATGCTTCACCCTTTTTTGTAAGTGAGTATGTGAATTATTGTTTAAGGAAAAATCTTATAGTGTTTACATTTTCAGTTTACTAGTTTCAAATCTTCATTTGCTATGTATATAAAATTGTATGTTCTCTTTATCTCGAATGACGTAAAATAGTAATATCATCAGAATCAGGGTTTTCAATTTCAGCACCATCATTGTCCACACTTTTCATATCCTGTTCACTTTTAAGTACAATCATCAAATTTTTATTTTTTTATTTATTTTTTGATGAATAGGCAACTATCTATAATAAAATTAAGATAAAATTACATATTCACAAAAAAAGATGGATGGTAAGAAGGCACACCCTGAGAGTCACATGGGCAGAGCTCAAAAAATGAAAAAATTAACTAGTCACGTGGGCCAAGCCCGGAAGTCCATGATTACAAAATATATATAAAGAAAAATCCATTAGGTGGCCAAAGCAGTGCCAAAAGAGCTAGGAGGGTCTCAGTCATCTATTTTCTTCCCCCATACATTAGCGGGGTTTGGAATGATGTTAGGAGGAGCACCCCAACCATCATTAACATCTTTTTCCTTCTCTTTATGTTCATCCTCGCACCAGGGTGAGATTGCAAGCACTAGACACGAAATGTTTTTACCAGTATCTGGCCACCTAGAGCTAGAAGTAGGAGGATCATCAGAGGGCCACCCAGAACTGCCACTGCCGCTCCCTGAAGCACCACCGAAAGGCCACCCTTGGCAAGCCCACAATAGAGTAGAGTGGGTTCATCGAGGAGGGAGAGAATCCCATTGAAGAGGGGGATGAGAATGGGGATGTTCAAAGCCACTCCACTTCCAGCCCTGAGAAGGCAACCACGGGAAGAGGTGGGTGAAGTGGGTACCCGAGTAATCATACATGGGGCATTGCCCTAGTGATCTAGTAGAACTTGCAGGTGAGCAACCTCAAGTGAAACTTTGTTAGCTTGCACCTGAATCTGTAAGAGAACATTGGAATAAATAATAAATTTAGCATATAAAGAAACATTAATATCCATTTGAGGATGAGAAAATATGCAGGAATTTCTATCTTTCCAAAGATTGAAGAGGATTTCCATCCTGAAAGTGTGCCAAAGTTGGGTAAATTTCATAAGAATTCTGGGTGAGGCTCCCAACAGAACCATATGCCAGGAAAAAGGCTCTGGACTAAAGGGCCAAAAGAAGTCATGAATCCAAGTCCAAAGCTACTGAGCTTTGTGTTGGGAAATTTATGCCTCAACATTTGGGTTTCCCTTGAAGACTTGGCCAATTTCTCCATGTTTATGGCATTTACTGCCATACTGCTACATACTTTCCTTAGAGGTACGGTTGTCTGGTTTACCGTGAGCCTCTATTGCTCAGTCCGCAGTTGGGTGGTGTTACCACTCTACTGCAGTGGTATTCATTATGCGTGGCGGTGGCGCGATGAGCGGTGACAGTCTGGAAGGTGGTTACCTCTTTATCGCAGGGTGTTTGTCTGTCGGTGCAGGTAGCACGGTGAGCAGAATAGTAGTGGCGATCTGGTGGGCTGGCGGTTACTGCCATACCACAGGTAGTGAGAAGCCTCACTGCGATGGCCGTGGTATGTGGTTAGCAGTCGAAGGTGATCATTACCGCCCCACCATAGGTGGTGAGGATTCTCAGCATGGTGGCTATGGTGAGATCATTGGCAGTCTACCAGAGCGGTCACCGCTCTACCGTGGGGTGGCCTAGCGGCCTCCACGATAGTGCGGTGAGACTGTTGACAGTCTGGTTGGTGGTTACCACCACATTGCAGGAAGGCGTTGGATAGTCAGTGGTAGCATGGTGGAGATGGCGGTCAGCACAAGAAGTCAATGCCATACCGCGAGGTGACTCAGACAAGGGCGCGGTAGTGTGGTGGAGTTAGGGTGCGAGCCTGGATGGCTTACCGCCATACCGCGAGGCAAGATAAACAGGGTAGCAGTAGCATGGTAGAACACAAGGTTAGCTTGGGTGAGCTCATCACTTTACCGCAGCCTGGTCAGATGGACTTGGTGGTAGCATGGTAGAAGGCTGAGTGTGCTGGGAGCTCAGTTGACTGAGCTTGACCGAGCTGGACTGACAGTCAAAGAGATAGGCGAATGGAGTGGCAGAATGTGGCAGGTTATCATCGGTTGATTGGCCGAAGTATTGAGCGGTGAATGAATTAATTGCAAGGCTCAAATTTGAATGGTTGACAAGATCTGATTTGTGTAAATAATTAAATTCCTGGATGGCTCGATGCATATTTGCAAGGCGACTTGGTTAGAGGTGATCGGATTTGTTTGACAGAGATAAAGTGCATATTAATGCCACTTGATTGGTTGGTTGAATTTGATTGAGAAGTATGACTTGGAAGAGTTGAATACTTGGAACTTGGTAAAAAAAGGTGGTGAAGTGTTAGAGCCATATGTGATGGCATTGAAATGGTTAACACTTGGTGTCACAGATCAGAGGAGATGAGAACCTAGTTTTCCTTGAGGCTGGTTGAGAGAGTCTTTTGAGGAGCTAAAGGGAATCTACATGGTATGTCTTTGGAGACATTGTAGCCTTGTGAAGATTTTGTTGCTGCCTGTATTCTCCAAATGAACAAGATGTAATCTCCTGAAGAGCGTAGCTCTGATATTTGTATTCTAACTTTTTTGTTACTGAATAATACAAGTGAGCTGAGTGTTTTGGAGGGTGGGGTTTTTTACCCTAAAGGGTTTTCCCCACGTATATCTTTGTGTCCTCATGTTTGTATTTCATTATGTCTGATTCATGTTCTTGAATCTATGCTTGTGTTGAATCTGTTTTCTTGTTAAGCATTTACTTTTTTCAGAGGATCAATGGGGGATTAATTGTGCCTACTTCCATTTGGCATAGTTATTTGTGTCTTTTTTGTGATTTGAATGAAAAACACTAAGGCACTACTGTCTTAGACATGTTCTATGATGGAAAACTGACTCTATATCCCCAACAAGTGGTAATAGAGCTGGTTGAAGGAGGTTGAGGCTTGATGGTACCAACAAGTGGTGTCAAAGCCTTCTCCTAGTTATTGAAGTTCTGGGTATTTCTCCTGTGTTGATTTCTTATCCTGGTAAGCTTGAGGAAATCTAGAGAAATCGGTTGGTGATTGATCCTTCGATGAGTGGAAGTTGTTGCTTCTTTGATTCAACATGCAGCTTGAAAGACATTGGAGATGACTAGAGTTGATCATATTGTTGCAATATGGTATGAGGCTCCTGGCTCGCAGCAGATGTTCCTAATGCAAAGGGCATGAGATGTGCTTGTGGTTGTGTTGCAGCGAAGCGTGGTTTCATACTGGGTTTCTATGTGAGAGGCTCCTTGGCGGTATGAAGTTGCTTGTGCTGCTGTTAAGTCATGGAGTATTTAGCTTGTGCTGGGTGTTTTGACTTAGCACTGAAGGCAGTTTCTCTGTTGCTCTGATTGCATGGAGGCTATGAAGTTGATCTTGGTGGTCTGCAACTTCTGAATAGCCTGGCTCTCTCGTATGCTTATGCATGACTGTGGTTTTTTGGAACTGTTCTGAAATTCCTACTTACTTGTTTCTTGCACTCACATGGTTTTAGATTCATGTCTTTGGTTCTGGAGGTTTTGTGTAGATTTTCCTAAAAAGTCTATGACGCATGTTCATGTTGTTTTTCATTATTTTGGTTAACTGTGATGGTAGTGTGCAAACGCTTGAGTTGTCCAGATGAGAAATGAAGATGGAGATACATGGGTGTTTTATAAACACTATGGTTTTGCAGGTTTTGCATGGTTAGGTAAAACTTGTGACTTGTGGAGCTATTGTTTTGCTATTTTCTAGACCCTGGATTCTGGGATGTGACTGGATGAGATAGTTGTAGTTCAACATGTATCTTGAGGAAGTGTGTTGTCCTCTTTGCATGGGAGTGTTGGTATGTTCTTTCTCATTCAACATTCTTGTGGGGCTGCTTGTTGGTGTTCTAGAATATGGTGCTTGAGTTATGGACATGATTGGCAAGTCAGATCTATTGCTGATCCGGTGTTTGAGTCATGGTTGCCTACATGGTTGTTCCTCTTGTTTATCTCAGTTTTGTAGTTTCCAGTGCGATGATAGATTTGCAGTTGTTGAAGTGGATCTTAGATTTGTGTGGCTAGTGGATTAGCTTTCCATTGACTGCAGTGAGACAAATCAGGAGTGGACTATCAATATCCACTTGATTGCTTCTATTTTGTTGCAAATCTATTAGTTGACCTTGTCTGTGGTCACTTGTGCATTGGCGTAGCTATTTTGAGATGAGAAGGTGAATGGCATTCTGAGTACCTGAATAATCAATATTGGAACCTGAAGCATGAGAATCATGATGTCATGGAGAGCTAGATACATTGGCTTGTGTAAGCTTTTGACAGTGATGGTGTGGTCTATGTGATCTGATGATCTGGTGATCTTGGTGCAGTTCGACGTTGTTGTCTGATGAACATGTTGTTGTTTTGTACCTAGAGGTTTTCAGATCAGTAGATGTGTGGTCATGATGCTTGGAGAGCTCGGTGTCATGTTTCAGTGGGAGCTTTAATAGTGACTGTGTATTCATCACTTGGTGGTGAATGATCTGCTTTGGTGTTGTAGATGCTCCTGGTGGGATTCTTAGATCTCGTTGCTGCAGAAGGGTTTCTTTCATATCTGCATGATCACTATTTTAAGATGTGCAATATCTTGGAGCCATGAAGGACTTTATTAGTTTTTGGCTGAGATTTTGGTGGTGCTTGACAGGTGATGTTGGTTTAAAGCTTATTTGCCTTATGTCATGATTTACTCTTACTTAGAGTTTTGGCATGTTGTTTTTCTCTTGAGACCATAGCTTGTTCACCTAAAGCATGGTATCTCCTTATGGAGATGTGTAGATCATGGTGTCATGATAAGTTCCTATCCTAGGTTTTGGAGCTTTGACAGTGGTCTGGTGTTTCTCTTTGTTTTGAGTACTTTGGTCATATGCTAGAGGACTTCATGGTTGTTGCAGTAATGTAGATTGGAGTTAGCATGAGATGACATGTAGTTGGTACTCATGGATGCATAGAGAATAAGATGAGGCTAGAATTCCTTTGAGAATAGTGCTTTTACATCTGAAAGTTGGAGTAGCATGCACCTTGGTTGAATGCGAGTTCAACAGTGACCATGAAGGAGAATGCTCTTGGGTAAGTCACGGTGACTTGTATATCTTGGAGGATCATTTTTTCTCTTCTTCTGGTTTGCTTGATGGTGTTTATTTGAAATGTGTTTACCCATTACATCTTTGAGATGTCTTTTGTATGATTTATTTTTCATAGATATGAATCTTGAGTTGTCTTGAGATTCTAGAGGATTCATTATGAAAGATGGACAAAATAGTTTATCTCCTTGTTGTTCTTCTAGGACTGGTAGGAGATGTTAATATAGGTTAGTCTGATCTTCTTTGTGGTGCTTACATTCATGGATCTATTGGGTGTTGTTTTTTCATTTTCCTTGGGGTGTGAAGAAGATCATACTTGTCACAGTTGGCTTTAGAGATGTATGTAGGAGGATGTTCTACAAATTTATGTTGTGCAATGGTTCTCTTTTTTGGTCTTGGACATCTTCCTGGAAGTTTTTTTTTTACTCTATGTTGGGTGAGAAGAACTTGGAAGTATTCTAGAAGATTGCTAAGAGATATGGTTCCTGTAGAAGCTTGTTACAGGTTGTGCATATCACTGTGGATAATTCCTTGGTACTACATGTTCACATTGTTTCTATATGCCTTTTTTTGGTAGATTGGCAATGCCATTGATCTTTCAGATTTGACATCACCCATGCAGTGGGAGTTCCTGGATGTGCATTGTCTTCGTTGACTAGTTGGCACATGGTGCTCGTGTTCTACTGTTGATGGGTTGTTTATGTCATTGGCATGGGTTTACTAATGGTGGATACCTTAGAGGTATGGATGATTGGATGGTTTGCACTTGCTGTGGGTGCCATTTTTTAGTCATGTGGATTTTTTGATCAGTTGGATGAAGGGCAGTCAGTTTTCTGGTTGTAGTTCGAGCTGATGGTTTGTCTTGTTTAGGAGAAGTGTTTCTCTTTCAGTGTTCACTTTTGTGTGCTTTGTCATTGCTGCTGTGGTGCCTTTGCCGCCTAAAGGATTAGATGTTTGCATTCCTAAGACTGGTGCTTTTTCACCTTGGCATGTTCCTGTGCTTGGAGTTGTTGCCTGAGATGGTGGACATTTTTTAAATGTCATTGTAGGTGTCTTGGTTGGAGCATGGGGGAATTGTGTTGGTCCTTGTTCATGTTTTTAGGAAGCTTGAATGTCTTCGTGAGGTGGGAGATTGTTGGGAAATTTATGCCTCAACATTCAGGTTTCCCTTGAATACTTGGCCGATTTCTCCATGTTTATGGAATTTACTACCATATCGCTCTATACTTTCCTTAGAGGTGTGGTTGTGTATTTTACCGCTTTACCACGAGCCTCTATTGCTCGGTCCACAGTTGGGCGGTGTTACCGCTCTACCGTGGTGGTCTTCATTATGCATGGCAGTGGCATGGTGAGCAGCAAGAGTCTGGAAGGTGGTTACCTCTTTACCGTAGGGTGTCTGTCTGGTGATGGAGGTAGCGTGATGAGTGGTGTAGTAGTGACGAGCTGGTGGGCTGGCGGTTATTGCCATACCGCAGGTGGTGAGAAGCCTCACCGCGGTGGCTGTAGTATGTGGCTAGCAGTCGGTGGTGACCGTTACCGCCCCACCATAGGCGGTGAGGATGCTCATCGTGGTGGCAGCGGTGAGACTGCTGGTGGTTTGCTAGAGTGGTCACCGCTCTACTGCGGGGTGGCCTAGCGGCCTCCACGGTAGCGCGGTGAAACAGCTGATGGTCTGGTTGGAAGTTACCGCCACACCGTAGGAAGGTGTTGGATGGTCAATGGTAGCATGGTGGAGATGGCGGTTAGCACAAGAAGTCACCGCCATACCATGAGATGACTCAAACAAGGGTGCGGTAGTGCGATAGAGTCAGGGTATGAGCCCGAATGGCTTACCACCATACCGCGAGGTGAGACAGACAAGGTAGCGGTAGCACGGTAGAAGGCAGGGTGAGCTCAGGCGAACTCACCGCTTTACCGTGGCTTGGTTAGATGGACTCGGTGGTAACATGGTAGAAGGCTGAGTGTGCTGGGAGCTTGGTTGACTGAGCTTGACCGAGCTGGACCAACAATCAAAGAGATAGGTGAATGGAGTGGCGGCATGTGGCAGGTTATCATCGGTTGATTGGCCGAAGTCTTGGGCGGTGAATGCATTAACTGCAAGGCTCAGATTTGAATGGTTGATAGGGTCTGATTGTGGTAAAGAATTAAATGCCTGGATGGCTCGATGCATATTTGCAAGGTGACTTGGCTAGAGGCGATCATATTTGTTTGAGAGAGATAAAGTGCATATTAATGCCACTTGATTGGTTGGTTGAATTTGATTGAGAAGTATGACTTGGAAGAGTTGAATACTTGGAACTTGGTCAGAAAAGGTGGTGAATTGTTAGAGCCATATGTGATGGCATCGAAATGGTTAACATTTGGTGTCACAAATCAGATGAGATGAGAACCTGGTTTGCCTTGAGGTTGTGTTGGTCGAGAGGCTGGTTGAGAGAGTCTTTTGAGGAGCTGAAGTGAATCTACATGGTATGTCTTTGGAGACATTGTAGCCTTGTGAACATTTTGTTGCTGCTTGTATTCTCCAGATGAACAAGATGTAATCTCCTAAAGAACATAGATCTGATATTTATATTGAAATTGTTTTGTTACTGAATAATACAAGTGAGCTGAGTATTTTGGAGGGTGGGGTTTTTTACCCTAAAGGGTTTTTCCCACGTATATTTTTGTGTCCTCATGTTTGTCTTTCATGTTGTCTGATTCATGTTTTTGAATCTATGCTTTTGTTGAATCTGTTTTCTTGTTAAGCATTTACTTTTTTCAGAGGATCAATGGGGGATCAAATGTGCCTGCTTCCGCTTTATGGCATAGTTGTTTGTGTCTTTGTTGTGATTTGAATGAAAATCACTAAGGCATTGCTATCTTAGATGTGTTCTATGATGACAGACCAACTCCGTATCCCCAACATTCTGGGACAAAAGCAAAAAAGATGCTTAAAAGTCTCAACTTTCCTACAAAAAGGGCAACGAGGGTCTTGGACCCCCAAGTGAACAAGCCAAGAGCCCACATGCAAGCCTTGGAAAAGAATACACCAAAAAAAGTGGGAAATTTTTGGACTAACACTTACAGACCAAGTGGCATCAAATATTTTACACCAAACATGAGCAGAGGATTGAAGAAGCCACCTCTAGTTCAAACTTTGGATCATAGGAAAATGTGGTGAAAGCTACCTGTAACCAAGCCAAGGCTTGTAGTTCCTGAAAGGGGTGTTTGGAAACCACTTCCAGTCTTTCCACTAGGGTTTGGTCCCATGAATTCCAACCTTATGAAGCATCTCTAAAGGAATAGAATTCACCAACCCATCATAAGTAGCACGGTCCTGGTTTTGAAGCCTATACAAGGCACACAATTTTTCCCACTATATGATACACATCGTGGGTCTATGAAATAACTTTTGCAGGGTCTGGATACCCTTCTTGTAGAATCTAAGTGCTTTAAGCCAAGGAAACTTAGCCAGTGACTGGCCATTACAATAAAAAAGAGGCAACCACCAAATATTCTACTGGTTGAGCGAAAAACCATCCTGAAACCTAGAGCCAGCCCAATGGAGCCAGGGCTTGACACCCTCCCAGGCAAGCCAAATAATTTTGGCCACAAAATTCCCAACAATTTGGACTTGTTCCTTCATGAATAGAAGGGTCTGAAAGCCAATCCCCTTCTAGGTGGGTCTATGAACATGAAAGCTTGACTGAATATAATTCCTAAGAAGAATTTTCTAGGCCTTGTCCCCAGTAAGGGCATGAATAATCCATTTAACACATAAATCAATTCCTTGCCATTGAGTGGAGATCAACCCAAGTCCTCCAGAATCTATGGAAAGGCAACAAAATTCCCAAGAAACACGGTGAAACCCTCTGTGAGACTTAGAAGAGGCCCAAAGAAAATCTCTGAGCAGCTTTAGAAGGGGCCAAACAGGAGGAGTAATAGACATGGGTAGCAGCTAGAACTTTAGAACACACTTGGAATTTCCCTGCGAAGGAAAGAGGCTTGGTAATCCAATAAGTAGGTTTCTGCTCAACTCTGGAAATCACAACTTGCCATAGATCAGTCGAGGATACCTAGAAAACAAAGGGAATGCCTAGGAACTGAAAATTTTCTCTTGGCCAAATCCACTTCCAATTATACTATTGAAACCAAGGAGTGTGAAAATAGACTATCTATAGCATAGAGTTTTGTGCCACTAAATGGCAGAGCCAGAAGCAAGACAAAAAGTATTAAGGCAATCCAGGGCCACTTTAATAGTCTCTTCTTCCTCCAAGAGAGTGAGGAAAGAGTCATCCGCAAAATGGCCATTAACTAGCTAAGCCTAAGAGTTGGGCAACAAAATACCCTTGACATGCTGTTGGAAAATCGCGTTGGCCAAGAGGTAGCCAAATCCTTTAGCCGCAAGCACATACATAGAGGGGGCAAGTGGGCACCCTTGTTGAATAGAACAAAAAATTGTAAAGGCAGAAGATTGGCAGTCATTGATGGTGATACAAATAGAGGCATCTAAAAAAAGCATACGAATAGCCTGAATGAAATTAGGCCCAAAACCCAAAGCTTGCAACATAGCAAGAATAAAAGGCCATTCAATGCAGTCATAGGCTTTGGAAAAGTCAATTTTGACAAAAATGGATTTCTGGTTTGAATGTCAGGCCCATTCCATGCCTTCCCAAACAACAATAATATTATCTAGGATGAACCTGGATTTGATGAACCCAGTTTGCTTCGGGAACACAATCTAAGGCAAAATATGGTGGATCTTCAGAGCCAAAGCCTTGGCAATAACTTTGTAGGAGACGTTGAGAAGCGTGATAGGCCTCCAGTTGAAAATATCCTTTGAATCCCCAAATTTAGGTATGAATTTTATATTTCCTTTGTTTATTAAGCTACCTAGAGATTTAGCATGAAAAGCCTCTAAGTAAAAATGATGCAGATCCTGTCCAACATAGTCCCAAAGGGCCTTGTAAAATTCACAAGGGAAGCCATCGATCCTCGGGGCTTTGTCATCATCCATGGAATGAAAAAATTCCTTGAGGATCAAAAAAAATTCTCTAGACTAGGGAAAGCCTATTTGGCACAACAACAAGGAAATCCTAAAGGGCTTGTTGTCGTACAGGTGTGGGTTCCTATGCAGTGAAAACCTACTCATAATGATGCACAAAGGCCTGAAGAATGTTAGGGAGCTCAAAGAGCACCTGAATGTTGTATTTGATTTTTTTAATGCTTGAGTATGAGTTCCTGGCACATAACACCAAAAAATCCTCTTTGGAGGCACAATCACCAATTTTCAGCCAATCTAGTCGAGCTTTGATCTATGCACCTCTGGCAGTGTAATTTTCAGCCACTTGCTTTTTGTGCCTTAAATTAACCACCTTGACTTGCAATGATGGGGAAAAGGGGCTTGCCACCAAGGCTTCAGTAGCTGAGCGTAGGTCGGTGGTGGTAGCTTCATAAGATCGCCGATGAAAGATAGCCAACTGGTGCCCATAAATACGTTGAAATCTAACCTTGCATGTGATAGCACTGTTCCACCAGGTAATCCAACTTGTATGATGAGCTGGTCTACACTCTAGATTCCACACGCTACGAGTGTGGGCAAGGGTAGGCTTGTGACAGAGCAGCAATGTGTTAAAAAATAATTGAGTTTTACATGTGCGAGGCTGACGTGACTCCCATTCAATGCAAAAATAAATTGGGAAGTGATCGAACATAGTCACATCCACTAATGATTTAACTGACAGAGGAGAGCTATAAAAAGAGAAAAAAGATTAAGCTGAGATCATGGCATGATCAAGGCATTTAAATATTCTATCAAAAATGGCCCTGTAATTACACCAAGTGTGCTAGAGAGAATGAGAATGGCGGTGACCAATATTGGGACCAAAAAGTACCAATTTATTGTGCATGTAAAACCATGCCTCCCACTCACCAGTTGCCCATTTGAATAGCAGGGTACCATCCTTGTCATACACCATCTAAACTATATTGAAATCCCCGCATAGTAACTAGGTAGCAACTGGTAAAGAATCAACAATCCAATGCCAAAGTAAAGATCGCTCCACAACATCATTAGAGGCATAGACATTAATAATCCCAAAGGAATGATTATCAATGTTGAAAAGAATCTAGACGAGCCGATGAGAAGGATCAAAACCATGGTCAACTACACAAGCATGGCATCATGGGCACAAAAGGGTGATAGCTTTGCCACGCCCAACCTCATGCATAGTGAAAAACATTTTAATGGACAACCAAATAGGATGACAAGTCGAAGCAAGAAAAAAATGAAAATTTTTAACCTCTTGGAGACAAAGCACTTCAATACTAGAATATTTTTGTAAAGTATCCCTAATAGAATACTTTCTGGAGCGGTCTGTCAGACCTCGAATGTTCCATGAGAGGAAATTCATGAGTGAAAATCCTCCATATTGTTGGAGTCTGGTTCCTCTTCATTCAGAGAAGAGAAATTATTCTGCAAAAAATCTTGTGGTATTGACACAATCTGAATAGATGGAGAAGAAAATCCCCACTTTTCTTGCACATATTCACCCTCTTCACGTGGTGGAGACGAACTGCGAGACCGCCTTTGAGCTCCTGACATGGGAGGAGAAACGCTCAACCGAGCAAACACAATGACAATAGGCTAAGGTATTGCCTTTGTCCTGGGTTGTACCAAAGCATTATCAGCTCCAGTAGGATTGTCTGTCCCCTTCCCTAAAGGGTTTGAAATGACCTTTGATGGTTTAGAGGCTTTAGAGGCCAACCTAGAACTAGTTGACTTAATTTTTCAATTTGTAACCATGGTCTACTTTTCATCAAACTTAGCAGAAGGTTTCATCTAACGAGGCTTTTCAGTATGTCATGAAAGAGAAGGTGTACAAGGCACTGCCAAAGGGTAGTCCTTGATCTTGTGGTTGGCTGACTGACACCTATAACACGTGTTGGGAAAATTAAAATAGGTGACTTTCTAGCTATGCCAGAGAGCTCTAACTTGAATATTAATGGATTATTTCAAAACCTTGGAGAGGTCTATTTCCACACAGACCCATTTCTGGGGCTGGGCTTGGAGAAACCTGTCTGGCTCAATGCAAATAACCCTCCCTAGTGAGGATGCAATATGGTTCAAAAAAGGCACACAAGGAAAAGTCAAGCCAGGGAATTCAATCCAGATTGAGACTCACCACTTGGTGTCATTTGAGACAAAAAAATCCTGGGTCCAAGCTTGGAAAACCAGCAAGGATGACCTAACATACCAGGGACCGTGGGCTAAGATAGCCTAGACATGATTGACTTCCGCAAAGCGAAATAGAAAAAAAACCCTTGGTCAAATTTTGGACCACATCAAGGCGGACCCCATGAGGGAACCAGGCCTTGCCAACCCATTATTTAAGCACACTTTCAGGGGGAGTCCTCCCAACAAAATAACCCACAGGGGTGTGTTGCTCAAGCCATTGACAAGCAGAATCAAAATCTGGTAAAGGCAAAATCACATCAGCTAGGGAGAACTCAAAATTCTTACCTCGTGAAATACTTCTAGAACAAAATTCTAGAGACATTTGTTTGAAGGAGGAGCCATTGAGTAGCATTGTCGAACCACTAACACCAGCATGAATTTTTGGGTTAGAGCCGGTTGAAGGCATATTAAAACACAAAAACCGCAGTAAATGCAACTTGCACACACAAAAAAAGAGGGGTTTCCTACGTAGAATGCATAGTATGATGCAAGAGGGGCCAAGGGTGACCGCATAAACCAAAAAACCCCAACATAGATCATATACCTTCCTAATTTTTTTTTTTAATTTCTTGTCCCAGTTAACCTTGATTCCTTTCAACATAACACAATAGGTTGCATGTTAAATTTTAAACATTTTCTTTGCATTTTTTTGGGTTATATTATTTTCTCAATGCATCATTATGTAACAATTTCACTTTTGAGATATATAGTAAAAATAAATGAAAGAACATGTTTTCTTTTTCAAGGGAAATGTATGGTGAATACCCTATTTCTTTTAGATAAGTGTGCAAGCAAAATAAGACATAACTGATTGAATCTGATTTTCTACTATACAATTGTTTTGTTATGTGCTTTTTACTTTTTGCATGTGGATTACCCTCAGAAAGAGACTACTTATCTTTTCTTAAATGAATCCTTTACATTTCCTGTCTATGAAAGGAATTTAGTGCTTGAAAATAGGTTCATGAACTTCATACAAATTAAGATTGGTGTAAAAGGCCATCTCGCAAATGTTGTTTGGTCTAGAATTATAATGGAAAATTAAAAAACTTGCTAGGAGAATAAAACAGGTTTTCAATTGTCCAAGTATAACATAATATTACTGAAGCATTTCAAAGTTTAGACCATAAGAATCATCATTTTTTAAACATGGATTGCAAATAATTCTAAAAATTTAAAAGTCTTGGTCATTAACATTATTATCTGCCACAATGTCATCCAGTGTATCATTGTCAATGTTCATATATTTTTTCAAGTATTTAATATTATCATCATCCTCATCTTGACTTGCATCATCTTCATCATCATTAAAATTTGACTATAGACCATCTATATTGTTACCAAATGTATTTGGATCATCATTTTCTATACAATCCATATTGCTGTCTTCCATAACATCATCTAACTCTGGATTGTTGTCTTCTTTTGCCTGAATATAACCATCTTCAACATCATCATGGATGCCAATTTCTTTGATGCTCTCTAATCCATCTCTCTCATTTTGTTGGCCATCATTGTTTTGCTCAGTATCCACTAATTCATCATCAAATACATGCCTTAATCTTGGATCATAATGTATGACAAATATCCATTTCAGGTCCAAAATATCTTCATAGAAAAATACCTACACATGAATGACATACATATATTAGAAATTGTATGAATTGTATGAACATATATACATCAATTGAATAATGGAACATTATTTTATAGACTACCTTTTTTATACAATAATTGCTATAAAACACAATTTTGACAACATAGTTTATAAAACATCAGTCCACACTCATTTATTATTCTTTGGTTTTCTGCCCTTAAGAACATCCTTAGGGAGACCTTGCTCTTCCCTCTTCTTTCACGCAAGAGTGCATTTTAAGATGGGGTAATCAATCAATAACTCATCCCCAATGGTAAGGTTCATAATAGCCTCAACCATTATCCATCTATCAACCTCTCTTTCCATATCTCCATCTTTATCATTTATAACCTCAACAAATTGACATTTCGGTCTTACAGTAGGGTCCCTTCCCTTACTACTATTTATAAATCCTGCAATATTTTTGTTTGTGTATGAATGTCCATATATATACATAAGATTACCTCTATTCAATTTTTTTCTACTTTCCAATTGGAGACAATGTGTATACATATTCAAATTTAGACCATATGTTGACATGCTAGGCTTATATTTTGCTAGCCTTCTCCATTCACCATTGTAATATGATGGACCATAATATGGCATTAATCTCCTAGTGGTTTGTTCTGAATTGTTTCTATGTTTGGATCCTACATGTACATTTTGGACAATAAAGAGGCCTAGATTTTCTCCATGAATATTGGAGGGTCGTATCATGTAGCTATATCCCCAAAATTGAAACACCTCGTACACTCTAGGTAGTTGTTGATCACTAGGCCAAGCACAATATAGTCGACGATCAAATATCTCTTTGTAAATTGATCTCAAAATCAAGGGAAAGTCACCATCTCCATCAAATTCATTCTCATAGGGTATGTATTCCACCTTCCCCTTGTCTTTAAGAAAATTATGCATCTTCACACCGGTTCTTGTTTTGTTACTTGTTTTCGTCAATTCCTCATCTTTCGAGTTGGTATATTGGCACATATTTTTGTTAGATGTATCATCTGATAAATGATAATTTCTCTCTAGGCTGGAAGCTGGTGATCCAAGAAAATTTAAACCAAGAAATTTATCCTGCAAGTATCCATTAAGAAAAAAATAGTTATTTAAATAATATAAAATAATGTTTAAATGAAGTATACATGTTATCTATATCAAATTGGAAAATTCCTCACCACAATTCCTAATGGATTTGAATCGATTGTAGGAGGCATACTACTGACTGGAAACTCATCATATATGTAATGTCTTTGTACAACATTTGAATTTTTTCTTTCCACAACATACAAAACATCTACAAATTTTTTTTCTCAAAGTATTCATCCCATGTACTATAGTCTTGACCTACCTCTTCTTCAGTGCAATCATTTTTTGTGTCTGCAATATCCATTGTCATATCCTCTTCCACCCACTGTCATCTATGTGATTTAATAGTTTGAGATCCATGTCCATGTACATATCTTGTTCTTTTGTTAGTTGAATGCTTAGGCTCTGCATTTTCTCCAATCTCCATCTAAAATAATAAAAAACATGCATTAATTTATGTCAAGATTGGATAATACACTATAAATTTCAATAATATTATGAAAAAATATAGATGTATCAAAAAATGCCATTAGATCATTTTTTCCTAAGTTAAGTCAAAATTTGAGTATCTGATGTCTTGCTTCATTTGTCGTGTCCTCATTTGATATGACATGATCTATTGCCATGGCCTCGTCTCGCCCCGATAATACACAACATAGTAAATAATGTTTAGTACACCAATTATATCATTTCAATGAATATGCTATCCAACACAAAAACTTGCTTTAGTCATATATTTGACATATTGATATCATGTTTTGGCTATCCTAATTTTCAAACTTTTCCCTTGATCACAGAATCAATTTTAATCACCATTCATGTGCATTTTCAACCAATAAGTTTGACCTCAGAGGCCTCATGGACAAAAAAATGACTTTATCTCCTTTATGTTGTAGCATTTGTGAATTCATAAACACCTTCCTCCTTTGGTTGAGGTTTCTTTCTCTTCTTACCTCTATTGTATCTGCATATTCTTTTGTCTCATCTATTTCCACCCACTTTCCTCTTAGAGATTTAGTATCTCTATGTCGTCCACGTCCTCTCTCCATAGCCTCCTCTGTGAATAAAAATGCCTCCATAGAAGCTTTCACCACACTACCACCAAGAAGGAAAAAGAAACTTGCAAGACCATGATAAAAATTTCTCTACCGCACTGAGCTGATGAATGAGCCATGGGACAACACTGGTCACCGCACTACCACACACCAATGGTAGAAGACTTGCAGGACTGCGAGAGTCACCGCGACACCGCCAAGAACAAAAGGAAGACTTGCAGGATTGTGGGAGTCACCACAACACCGCCGGGAACAGAAGGAAGACTCACATGTGGCCACATAAGATTTCACCACACTACCACCGAGAAGGATGAAGCACCTTGCGGGATCATGGTAAAAACTGCTCTACCGCATCGAGCTAATGAAGGAGCCATGGGACAACGGTGGTCACAAAAACAAGCTAGGAGTTGGAATTATTTCCAACACTCTGGATCTTGTAATACACAACAATGAAAATAGTCACTATACAACAATGATAGGCACTAAATTAGGCGCACTTGACACCACCTTATACATTAACGACCAAAATTTATGGCTAAAGTTGGCGTTCACTAACATTGACAAAAGCATCGACTAATGAATCAAAATAATTTTTTAAAAAATTTCCCGCATGAAGGAAGAAATCAAACAACAAAAAAGGGAAAAATGTCATGCGAAGGAAGAGAGCAGGGTGCTATTAGCAACAAATTACATTAACGGCCAAAATTTGGTGCTAAAGTTGGTGTTAACTAACATCGCTGAAAGCATTAACTAATGAATCAAAATAATTTTTATAAAAATTTCTCGCGTGAAGGAAGAAATTAGACGAAAAAAAAGGGAAAAATGTCGTGTGAAGGAAGAGAGCAGGGTGCTACCAGCAACTGATGAGAAATTCGATTTAGTTTGCAACACCATAGGTAAGGTTACAATTTTTTTTTCTTGGTTGAATTCGTGATTGCTTACTACTCTTTTTATTGCATTTGAATTCGTGATTGTTTACTGGTTTGTGGCCTAACTAGTCGAGGAAACCTCTAAATTGTCCCATCATTATAAATTGTAAAAACTTTAAGAAACCAAATTTTTTTTTTACCCTACCCATTTGAGCTTTGGCTCAAAATATTATAACACAAAGAAAGGATGCCTCCGTATTCTTTCCCTAATCTGGGTATTAAGGAAATAGTGAACTGCTTGGCAAATCTAGGAATTGGGTCGGTCACTACTGAGCAACTGCTGAAAATAAACGTAGAAATCGCTTGGTTTTTCCCAACCGTGCCATAGTCACCGATGCCATGAAAAACTCGTGCAAGATTGCATTATGAAATATTTTTCATTATAAGGTTATCAACATTAAGAAAACTGAGCGAAACTATTTTCCCTAGGTTATCAAAACTAAGAAAACCTAACAAACATATTTTCCCACAAAACAAAAATTTCATACCACAAACTGGAAAAAAACTTTCATACCTGATAATGTGTACTTTGTTTGCCTCCACAAACTGGATGAAAATAATTTTCCTTAGGTTGCCTCAAAATTTCAAGCAATGGAGGGAGGCAAGCATTGCCAACAAAATATGGCCACAATGAGGTAATTCATTGCCACTTTAAAGATTTGTAAATGTTTCCATTGTTTCTTTGAATTTTACTTTTTACTTTTTTATTTTTAAATTTAAAAGAAGAAATATAATTTATATATATATGTATATATATATATATATATAGGGACATGAGACTGCTAAAGATAAAAAGGAATTGGCTTCCATATGGTAGAGGCAACAAACAAATTGGTTAATGTGGACTAGACAACACTTGCCAGATACATAGAAAAACAATCTGGTAACGCCCCTCAAACATTGTAAACAAATCAATTGTGTCAAAGGGAATCAATTTATTCTCCAACCATTCTTGGATTGAGAAAAAGATCTAAGAGGAAATCAGTGACAGTAAAATCTAAGAATGTGGAACAAGGAGCAGAGACTTCCACTCCTGGGACACATAGTTCTTCCATCATGCAATGTTTTCAATCTTGCATTGGTAGCTATAATACAAAGATAGAATACATGGTGGTTTCAGGGGAAGTCCGAATGACAAATGTTGGGAAAACATTTGTGAATAGGTTAAAGGAATCATGCCTTCAATGGTTCAAAGACCATCTACATTTTCCATTCTCAAAGATACCCATGCACCTGAAAAAAGCAATTATCCATGACATGGAGAATGAATTTGGCACAGGTTGGTCTGTAAAGAAGATAAAGCTACGAATTTATCAAAACTGTAAGAGATTTCAGTGCAACCAAACAAAGAAGATAAAAAAATCTCACTTGAGCTAAGGTAGAAAAAAAGGCCAATTGATGTAAGTGTGAAAGTATGGAAAGAGATTGTAAAAGCATATGAGAAGTCCGATGCACGGAGGAAGTCCAATGATGAGAGTACATAAGTATTTTAATTTTCTCATAAGATTATATCAAATTTATAAATGATATTTAAATTTTATTTATGCATAGTTAAATTAAATTAGTATATGTTTCAGGACAAGGCCTCCAAGGCTAGGCTTGAGAAACTTCATGCCATGCATCGCAGTGGCCAGAAAGGTTTACAGGCCTTGATCTGTACATTTGTAAGTATATTTAATATGTTAAATGATATATATTTTTTTATTTCCTTGGAAAAAGTAAATGATTTCATATTAATTAGTTTAACTAGTCCATGTGCCATGTTTTGACAGGAGGAGAAATATGGCCGCCATCCAAAACAATTTGAAAAGAATATGTTACAAAACAAAAATTGGAACAGTTTTGTAATCTAGATGGAGAACGAGGTATCAATAGTTGAGATTCAATAACTTAGTTGGATATTTTTGTGTTAATATGTCAATTTTCATCTCTTGTGTTGAGTTGTTTATTGATGCATAGGATGAGTAAATAGAGCTCAAATCTTATGATTACAAGATGACTGTTTATGTGCATGAATAAATAGTAGAATGATTTGGATGAACTCAATTCATCTGAATTTATGCCTCTTGGCACACATTCCTCTTGAATCTCTAATCTCAGGTGCCCAAGACTTCCTTGTAGATTTTACCTTCCGTTGCCACCTTTTCTCTTCATTATTAGACTCATCTCCTTTTTCCTTATCCACATTTCTGGCTTTGGATTCTAATTCATCCCATGTTTTACCTTCCTCCTCTTCAGAATATTCTTCTTCTTCTTCATCCTCCTCTGACTCCACAAGAGATTCATCTTCCGAACCTTCCTCATCTGATTCTGATTCCTCTTCTACATCAGAGGGTTCCTATCCTTGATCTGAATCTTCTGAATTATCAGAATCAAAATCACTAGCTTCCATATTCAAAAATTCCCAACCAACATCTTCAATAAATTTATCTGGATCATCAATAATAGTCTTCAAAATTGGCCGCTAGTTCAAGTTCATTTTTCTTTCATAATACTTTATATCCATAGATTTCAGCCATTCCTTGATGTCATCAAGAGAAGATTGAGGAATGGCGTACATGTGGAGTACATCCTGCTTGAAGTCTTTGAAAACAATAGCCATATCAAATGCCTTTTTCCCAAGTCCTACTCTCTCAAAGTTAACAATCTCAATCTCACTAATAGTGATTGCTAAGAAAGGTAATTCCACCAACTCTACCAAACAATTTACAATAGGAACAATAAAAGAAGAGGCTTTGAAAGGAAATCCATGAAAACCAAGCTCTCTAAATGGTATATCAAACTCTAGTTCAAAATATTTTATATGAGGCTTCTCCCATAGCTCTCTTACTCGCTTGACAAATCCGTGAAACTTTGAATTGATTTTAGTTTTCCTGTCCCTCTCTTGTTGTTCTTCCTCAATTTCATTAGGATCATACATTTACCTTTTTTCCCCTCCTAAATTTTGGACCACATCCATTACCTCCACATAAAAATAGACATCCTTGGTCTTCTTGGTTCCCATGACATGATATGGTTATGCAAATGAAAATGAAGCAAAGTAATCATCTCCTTCTCTGCTGGCTAGAAGAATGCATGCTTAATGTTTTGATACATGATATCAGCTCTTTAATCTGCTCTCATGTTTGAATACTGAAATACAGTATGGTGGGCCTCCATAGTTTTAGTCATCTTTCTTCCTCTTCCACCAAATTTTGGCCCGATCCACACATCTTCCATCCTAATTGGCTTTGTTTTTGAAAGTTGAAGTTTCTCCTGAGTCACCACTGTAGCTCTCTCTACCTTTTCACACTCTTTCATTGCCACAAATCATCTCTAGGATTTAATAATTTATACCACATGGTTGATGTGCTTTGAATCATTGCATCTAAAGGAAATTTCCTCAACATAAATAATGCTAGGGAATTTCAATGTTGCCATTGTAGTTGGCATTAAAGCCGATACTTGCAACATTGAAAATTATCCTTATATAAGAATTCCCTCCATCTTGTTGATTGGCTTGTAATACTCTTGATGGTGGCTACATGAAATTTGATTATGATTCCTCTTCTACATCAGAGGGTTCATATCCTTGATCCGACTCTTATGAATTATCAGAATCAGAATCACTAGCTTCCATATTCAAAAATTCCCAACCAATATCTTCAATAAATTTATCTAGATCATCAGTAATAGTATTCAAAATTGGCTGGCAGTTCAAGTTCATTCTACTTTCATAATACTTTATATCCATGGAGTTCAACCATTCCTTGATGCAATCAAGGGAAGATTTAGGAATGGCATCAATGTGGAGTACATACTGCTTGAATTATTTGAAAATAATAGCCATATCAAATTCCTTTTGCCCAAGTCATACTCTCTCAAGGCTAACAATCTCAATCTCACTAATAGTGATTACTAAGAAAGGTAATTCCACCAACTCTACCAAACAGTTTATCATAGGAACAATAAAAGTAGAGGCTTTGAAAGGAACTCCATGAAAACCAAGCTCTCTAAATGGTATATCAAAATGTAGTTCAAAATATTTTAGATGAGGTTGCTCCCATAGCTCTCTTACTCACTTGACAAATCCTTGAAACTCTATATTGATTTTATTTTTCCCATCCCTCTCTTGTTGTTCTTCCTCAATTTCATCAGGATCATACATTAACCTTCTTTCCCCTCCTAAAGTTTGGACCACATCCATTACCTCCACAGAAAGATGGACATCCTTGGTCTTCTTGGTTCCCACGTCATGATATGGTTATGCAAATAAAAATGAAGCAAAGTAATCATCTCCTTCTCCGCTGGCTGGAAGAATGCATGCTTAATGTTTTGATACATGATATCAGCTCTCTCTTCTACTCTCATGGTTGAATACCGAAATCCAATATGGTGGGCCTCCAGAGTTCCATTCATCTTTCTTCCTCTTCCATCAAATGCTGGCTTGATCCACATGTCTACCAACCTAATTGGCTTTGTTTTTGAAATATGAAGTTTCTCCTGAGTCACTAGTGTATCTCTCTCTACCTTTTCAGACTCTTTCATTGCTATAGATCATCTCCGGGACTTAATCATTTGTACCACATGGTTGATGTGCTTTGAATCCTTGCATCTAAAGGATTTTTCCTTAACATAAATATTGCTAGGGAATTTCAATGTTGCCATTGTAGTTGGAATTAAAGCCAATACCTGCAACATTGAAAATTATCCCTATATAAGAATTCCCTCCATCTTGTTAATTGGCTTGTAACACTCTTGATGGTGGCTACATGAAATCTGATTCTAATTCCTCTTCTACATCATAGGGTTCGTATCCTTGATCCAACTCTTTTAAATTATCAGAACCGGAATCACTAGCTTTCATATTAAAAAATTCCCAACCAATATCTTCAATAAATTTATCTGGATCATTAGTAATACTCTTCAAAATTGGCCGCTAGTTCAAGTTCATTCTACTTTCATAATACTTTATATACATGGAGTTCAACCATTCCTTGATGCCATCAAGCGAAGATTGAGGAATGGCATACATGCAAAGTACATCTCGCTTGAAGTCTTTTAAAATAATAGCCATATCAAATGCCTTTTGCCTAAGTCCTACTCTCTCAAGGTTAACAATCTCAATCTCACTAATAGCGATTACTAAGAAAGGTAATTCCACCAACTCTACCAAACATTTTACCATAGGAACAATAAAAGAAGAGGCTTTGAAAGGAACTCCATGAAAACCAAGCTCTCTAAATGGTATATCAAAATCTAGTTCAAAATATTTTAGATGAGGCTACTCCCATAGCTCTCTTACTCGCTTGACAAATCCTTGAAATTTTGTATTGATTTTATTTTTCCTGTCCCTCTCTTGCTATTCTTCCTCAATTTCATTAGGATCATACATTGACCTTCTTGCCTCTCCTAAAGTTTGGACCACATCCATTACCTCCACATAAAGCTGGACATCCTTGGTCTTCTTGGTTCCCACGCCACGATATGGTTATGCAAATGAAAATGAAGCAAAGTAATCATCTGGCTAGAAGAATGCATGCTTAATGTTTTGATACATGATATCAACTCTCTCTTCTACTTTCATGGTTGAATACTAAAATCCATTATGGTGGGCCTCCAGAGTTTCAGTCATATTTCTTCCTCTTCCACCAAATGCTAGCCTGATCCACAAGTCTGCCAACCTAATTGGTTTTGTTTTTGAAAGCTGAAGTTTCTCCTGACTCACTAGTATTCATTGTAACTTTTTTGAAATTTTATTATGGTATGTGCAATTTGATATGATGTAATATGATTATGGTTTTGTCTCATATATTGTAATATTAGATATATAACAGAAAAATAAATTATTGCATGAAATAAATAATAACTTTTCATTCTAAATGTTTTTTTTTTATAGAACACGAGTCTTCTAGAAGATCAAGATGATCCTCAACATGATATAGATCCACAAAATATTGGTTCTACCGATATAGATCACATGACAGATGATGATGATGACACATATATGGAAGACACCAAGGCTGATGACAATGATGATGACGACGACGATGACGGTGATGATGATGATGATCACGATGGTGATGATGATGATGAGACAATTGGTGGTAGTAACTAGTGATATTCATGATTATATAGACCGCATCATGGATCATTGTTGATATATCATTATGATGGCTCTTTTAATGGTTACTATCATATGCATCATTTTCACGACCTATAGTACTATATTATTGAGTTGTATAATATTGACATGTATAATTTTCACTATATCATTTGGACATGTATCATCTTGACTTGTATCAGTTTGAGTTACATAATTTATCAATTTTATTTATATCATTGTACATGTATCATTTTTACTTATGTCAACTGTTGGATATGTATCATTTTGACATTTTTTTGATGTACTGGTATATTTGACTTTCACTTGTTTTAGTTATATATGATGATGATCTTATCAGTATTGACTTGTCAATTTATGTATATTAAAAGTGGTTGATGATTTTTGGATGGATATTTATTATGTATGATGATTTTAATTTATTGCTTAGGATGGATGTCAAATTCAATTAAATTATAGATATTTGAATCACTTGTTTTAATTATATATGATGATCATGTTACAATAATAGTTTAGGCGGTGATGAAAGGTAAAATTAATGCTCAACACCTCCAAAACATAATTGAACAAATCAAAGAAGTGTTAAGCTCTTTTGAAAGTTTTATGGTGAGCCACATTAAAAGAGGTGGTAATGTGGAAGCGGATGTCTTATCTAAATGGGATTTAAATTTTGGTGAAATGGGGGAATTCAGGTTGGAGGATTTCAAAGGTGTTAAGTTAGTGGACTTAGGTGAAAACATAGGAGAGGACAATGCCTTAAATGACAAGCAAAGGTAGGGGTGGTGAGCGGTGGTGAAGTAGTACTTCATTAATAGCAATGTGGGCAATCCAAGATGGTGTTAAATGCAAGTCATTGATTAAGATGTGTTAATTGCATTTGGAAGGGGTCAAGAAAAAACTCTGCAAAAAACTTTATTGGTAAACAGTTACAGGGGTTACGAGGTTTATTTAATGTTTATAGTTTTTGGGAGTAAGAATTTTACTAGTAAATAGTTACATGGGTTACAAGGTTTATTTAATGTTTTACTCTGCACATTAAGGTGCCTTTGGTTTTTGTCATTTGTTGTAGAATTTTTGTGGGTAATGACATTGAACAATAGACGCACATTTTTATCTTTACAAGAAATATATTTTTTTTGTGTTACTGACCCAAAATAAATAAATTATCTTGTTATTTAATCATATGAATTAAATAATTAAATTAATTACTCTATAATCATATGAGTTATTTCAGAGGCACAATATATTTAACTAATTAAATTGAAATAAATCATATTAAATTAATAAATGGAAGCAAAAAAAGAAGCATTTTTAGAATCAAAAAAGGAAGCAACAATGGAAGCCAAAATAGAAGCAAACCAGAAGCAATCTTGGAAGAAAAACCTGAAGCAAACTTGGAAGCAAAATTGGAAGCAAACTTGGAAGCAAAACTGGAAGCAAAATTAGAAGCAAAGCCAAAAGAAAAACCGGAACCAAACTTGGAAGAAAAATTGGAAGCAAAACTGGAAGAAAAATTGGAAGCAAAACTGGAAGAAAAATTGGAAGAAAAACTAGAAGCAAACATGGAAGCAAAAAGGGAAGAAAAACTGGAAGCAAAACCGGAAGCAAAACCGGAAGCAAAACCGGAAGCAAAACCGGAAGCAAAACTGGAAGCAAAACCGGAAGCAAAACTGGAAGCAAAATCGGAAGGGAAATCAGAAGCAAAATTGGAAGCAAAATTGGAAGCAAAAGTGGAAGCAAAATTGGAAGCAAAAGGGGAAGCAAAATTGGGAGTAGACATAGAAGAAAAATCGGAAGCCAAATTGGGCACTAATTTAGGTGCTATTTCTGACATTATTTTGGACGCTATTTTAGGCACTATTTTCAACACTATTTCTTGGCACTATTTTAGGTGCTAACAAGGGCGCTGTGATTTTATGGTGCTAACTACGACACCAAGTCTAGTGCAATGTCTAATGCCAAAGTCAGTGCCAAAGTCAGCATCGAGATGGCCATGCCTGTTTGTGCCAAGTTTAGCGCCAACCAAATCACCCAATTCATGAACTGAAATACACTGAAATCCAATGCTATTTTCCTATTCTATTGTAGTGATATCTTCTCAACAAAGAAACTCTGACAAGAAGACTAGCTAAGTGGGTTATGCTCTTAAGTGAATATGATATTGAGTATGTTGACTAAAAAATAATAAAATGACAAGTGATAGTTGATCAACTTGCAGACGCACCCGTAAAAGCATATCATCCCTTGATATCTGACTTCCTAGATGAATCAATTCTTTTCCATAGACAGACCAACAACATGGAATTTTTACTTTGATGGATCTTACACAATTCATGGTTTAGGAGCTAGAATTTTATTCATGATACCTCAAGGAGATTCCATTCCTAGGTAATTTTGGAAAGAATTTCCATGCATTAATAACATAGTAGAATACGAAGCACTGTTGACAGGTCTCCGAATGGAAATCAAATGGAAAATCAAAGATCTTTAGGTTTATGGTGATTCTCAGTTAGTGATTAAGCAAGTTAATGATGATTATGATCACACCGGGATGAGAAATTAATGCCTTACGAGCACATGATGGATAGTTTTCAACTGTACTTTGATCCTATTTACTTTGAGTAGATACCGAGAATCCAAAATAAAGTAGCTGATGCAATGGCTACAATTGGATCTCTCTTGGCTATTCCCAACAACACATCACAATATGAGTTCTTGGTAGAACAACTGTTGATCCCTACGTTCGATGTCCTCGAAACCAAACTTGTGTGTGAACTTGTTGGTTTCGATTCACCTTGGTACAAAGATATTTATGCCTATTTGCATGAATAGATTATCCCTCATGACTTGTCCCTCAACCAACACAAAATCTTTATCCGACAAGCATCTAAATACACCATTGAACAACATCGAACAACATCAAACAAAATCAAACAACATCAAACAACATCGAACAACATCAAACAACATTAAATAGCATCGAACAACATCAAACAACATTGAACAACATTGAACATCATCAAACAACATCAAAAAACATTGAATAGAATCAAACAACATCGAACAACATCAAACAACCTCAAACAACATCAAACAATATTGAACATCATCTTAGAACACCCTGTAACATCTCGTAATGTCTTAGATCATCTCGAAATCACCTTGAAACATCTCAGAATCATCCTGTAATGTCTCAAAACATTTCAGAATCATCCCACAATGTTCCCACATCGCACCACATCAAAATAACATCAAAAACCCTAATTCTACTATTAATTGAATAATACAACATTATTTAATTAATTCACTTTTTCATCATTTCAAATTAAATAAATTTCACTTATTTAATAAAGTCCTAAAAACTCTAATTCCACTATTGATTAAATAAAACAACATTATTTGATTAATTCACGTCTCATCATTTCGACCAATTAAATAAATCCCATTTATTTGATAAGGTCCTAATCTCAATTTATTTCATCCTGATTGATTAAATAATGCCAATTATTTAATTATGTCACTAAATCACCTTATTCCCCTAAGTTGATTAAATTATTAAATAATAATTTAATTATGAAACTTTCCCTCCAAAATTTGAGTAAATAAATCAAAATATTCAAATCAATTATCAAAAATCAAATCAAACTAATGCAACTTTGTTTGCAAAGTCAAACTTGATTTGCACGTTCAACTCCAAAAAGGAATCAATTAATTCATATTCCTCACCGACTTTCTAATTGAGCAAATTATGATTGTTGAATGAGCAATCTAATCTATTAGCTGATCAATCCATATTGTTAACTGAATAATATAATCTGTTAATTAATCAATCACAATTGCTAGCTAAGCCATCACATTCCTAACTAAGCCATCTAGATCCTAAATAATCAATCTAAATCTGTTAACTGATCAATCACATCCTTGACTGGCCAATCTATTTCTCAATCACCCAAATTGTGCAATCAACTTTGCACAATTTTCTCATGTCTAATTCCTCTCAACACATTCTGATTGTTGATATGGATATTCTTCAACACAATCTTGATCATTCATTTCAAATCACATATTCTATATAACAAACCCCTTTCCTCACAAATAAGGATTGGAGAATCAACATACATTGAGCAACGAAGTGTTGTCAAGAACACCATTGATAGAGCTTTACCATTTTCTTTGATCAACCAACCAAAATAGTCACTCATCAAGTTTTTTCACACGAACTTTGGAGGCTTCGCAGTGATAAGAACAACCCAAAATAAAGCGAATACACTCCACAATGGGATGGTGAGACTGTGTCATTCTTGTACATTCAATATTGTAATCATAGATTCATTTATGCATGTTAGAATAGCTTAGTTTCATTTCATATGTGTAGGTTTAGATCTTAGATTAATATGTTTAATCTTAGTTTAGATGCTTGGATTTGACATGTTTCAATCTATCTTCTGGTCTAACGTTCTTCCCCTCACACACATATCTTTTTACTCCAAAAAATCTTAGTTTGGCTAGTATATTTCTTCAACCTAATTTTTTATTTGGATATTTATTTGAGTTGTAGGATTTTTTGCCAAGTTTTGAAAAAATCTAAGGGTAAGTGCATGGAAATGGGGGACCAAAAAGGGGTCTCAAGTGGAAATTAAAAAAATATATCAAGAAAAATTGATCTTGGATGAGAAATTGAAGGTAGCTACACTTAAAATTTGAAAACACAACAAGAAAAAGATTCATAGTCCTCTAAATCTAATTTCTAAACTACTAACTTTTTGAAAAATGGTGGAGAATAAGGGGTTCAAAAAGGGGGAGCACACAAAGTGCTCCTATTATTGTCAAAAAAACATAACATAGTGTCTGATGTGCTACCCCTAAAATGTTAACTTTTTTTAGTATTTCAAAAATCACTTCAATGAGAAATTAGCTAACACCATGTAGTTTATGCCTGGGTTTTTGCTAATTTTTACTTAAGCCTATATAAAGGGTATCTATTTTTCATGATTTTATTACAATCAAAGTCTTAAGTTATGGGTGATAATTTTTTTAATGTTTATATGAATTGTGTATTGCTATAGTTCTACCAAGACCACTATGAGCATCTATAAAGGGTTTATGCAACTTCTTCTTTGACCATTCTTATTTCACATCTTTTTACTCCAACAACTCTTAGTTTGGCTAATTGATTTCTTCAGCCTAATTTTTTTATTTGGATCTATATTTGAGTTGTAGGACTTTTTTCCAAGTTTTGGAAAAATATAAGGGTAAGTGCATGGAAATGGGGGACCAAAAAGGGGTCTCAAGTGGTAATTTTTTTTTTTTAAACACAAAAAACTGATCTTGAATGAGAAATTGAAGATAGCTACACTTAAAATTTGAAAAAGAAACAAGAACAAGAGTCATAGTCCTCTAAAACTAATTTCTAAATTACTAACTTTTTGAAAAATGGTGGATATTAAGGAGTTCAAAAAGGGGAAGCACACAAAGTGCTCCTATTTTTGTCAAAAAAACATAGCATAACATTTGATGTGTTACCCGTAAAATGTTAACTTTTTTTAGTATTTCAAAAATCACTTCAACGAGAAATTAGCTAACACAATGTAGTTCATGCTTGATTTTTTTGCTAGTTTTCAAAGTTGACACATTCTAGAAGATAAAAAATTAAGTGTGCTCTCCCCAAATTTAATAGGAAACTATTCAAAAATATTTATTTTACTATGTATAAATAGAGTCTAGTTTCCAAAAATGTAATTTATTTGAGATTTTAACAAACAACTAAAAGATGAAGCCAAAAATACTATACATAGGTTTTTGAAAAAAAAGAGACTAAAACAAAAAAAAAAGATCAGTCTTAAAATATTTTAAACATGAAAAAAATTACACATGGTAAGAAATCTAAGAGAGAGTTGAGTTTTACTATGTCATTTTTTTGACTTGACATTGAAACACATGCAAAATTGATATAGAGCATGCTCGAGATTGTGTCAAATTTTTACAATTTGAAAAAACATGTCTTTGGATATTGAAATGCAAATGGACAACCCTTTAGGCTGGATGCCAAATACAAATCAAAATTCAAAGGTTGGAAGTTTCCAAGGCACATACGATCACACTATAACGTTCTCGTGTTAATGTCTGTCTTAGGTTCCCATAACATGCTTGTGTTATTGTAAAGGAAAAATTTTCTCTCCCTCACCTTATCTCTCTACCCTCTCCTTCCCTCTCTCTCCCTCCCCCAAGATCTATACCTATATCTCTCTCTCCTTCTCTTCCTCTCTTCCTCTCTCCCTCTCTTTCCTTCTCTCCTTATTTAATGTATAATGTTTAGAGTGTAAGGCTTAAGATTTATGGTTTAGGTTTTGAGGCCTATGGTTTAGGGTTTATGACTGATAATGGAGGGTTGAGAGTGACACCTACCTCTCTCACACCTCTCTCTCTCCCCTCTCCACCTCTCCCTTCCTTCCTCCTCCCCTCTATACCTCTCCCTATCCCCATCTCCACCCCTCTCTCTCTTCAATGTCGAGGATTTAGGGATTAAATTTATTTTTTAATGTTTTAGTGTTAAAAAATATTAGTGTTAGGTTTTAGGGTTTATTATTTATGCTTTAAGGCCTAGGTTTTAGGGTTTAAATCCTAATATTTAGGGTATTTTATTTATGGTTTATGATTTATGGTGGAGGGTTCACCATTGACGACTTAGGGATTATATTTAATTTTTAAGGTTTTAGTGTTAAAAATTATTAATGTTTAGTTTTAGAGTTTAGGGTTTAGGGTTCATGGTGAAGGGTTGAGCTTGTACCTACCTCTCTCTCATATCTCTTCATCTCCATCCCTCCCTCCTCTCTCTCTCTCCCTCACTCTCTCTACCTCTCCCTCCCTCTCCCTATCTTCTCTCTATCTCACTCTCTATCTCTCTTTCTCTCCCTCTCTCTAGATTATTCATGGGTTAGGGTTTAGGATTAATGATGGAGGTTTTAGAGATTAAATTTATTTTTTTAGGTTTTAGTGTTAATTTATTAATGTTAGGTTTTAGTGTTTAGTTTTAGAGATTAATTTTTTTTAGGTTTTAGTGTTAAATTATTAATGTTGTGTTTTAGTGTTTAGTGAATAGTGTTTAGAGTTTAGGATGTAGGGTTTATGATGGAGGGTTCAATGTTGAAGGTTTAGGGACTAAATTAATTTTTTAAGGTTTTAGTGTTAAAAATGATTAATGTTAGGTTTAAGGGTTAAGGGCATAGGATTTAGGGTTTAGCATATAATGTTTAGAGTTAGGGCTTAGGGCTTAGGGTTTAGGGCCTAAGGTTTAGGGTATACAATTGATAATGGAGGGTTTAGAGTGGCATATAAATCTCTCTCACCTCTCTCTAACTCTTCCTTCCACCCTCTATATCCCTCTCTTCTTCTCTCTCCCCTCAATACCTGTCCCTTGCTCCCTCCCTATGTCTCTCTTTATCACGCCTTCACTCTCTAATTCTACCTACCTATCTACCAATATCTCTCACCCTCTCTCTCTTTGTTCATGTGTGCTTCTCTCCCTCCTTCCCTCCCATCCTCCCTCTTCTCTCTCTGTTTGTCTCTCTGTCTCTCTCTTTTCTTTAATTGTTCTTGTCTTTTCCAATTGGAATTATCCATGCATGTTATAATGTGCTCTTGTTTTGGGGAGATAGAAAAAATGGTAAAAAGGGTAATGGGGTCCCTATGATTTAGGACCCACATGCTCTGAATTCTTTTCTATATTATACAAATTATTTAATAAACAAAAAAAAAATTCATGGTGTTGAGGATATATCAATCATGGTTTTTATATTCCACCACCTTTTTTGTTTTTCCAATGTAGAAGAAGTAAACTACATTTTTTTAGGCTGAATTTGGTTCTATGAACTAATATTTTCATGTTTTAGTGTTGGAATGTTAATTATCATATTTTTTGTTTAAATTTGATAGTATAAAATCATTATTTTCATAATTTTAACTAATTATATTATATTGATATAGAATTGAACATTAAATACGAAATAGGTTGGAAAAAGTTCTAGTTTTGAAGGTGTGTGAAGCCAAAAATAAAGAAAATATAATTATGCAATTGGTGGAATTGATTCCTAAAGTTTAAGGTACATTATCTTTGTCTTTCTACAATTTTTTCATGCCACATTGTCAACATAGTTCATGTGCTATATATCATAACATTCATAGTGATAAATATATTGATTTAGGATTTGTATATTTCTAATCGCTATGATGTATTGATGAGACTTATGTTAGTAATATTTATTCTATCACTTGTGATGTACCTATACCTTATACACACATTAGAGGAGATACACATACTTCACTTGTCCATTATCATTATACACTACATACTTCTTATGTGGAGAATGATAGTAGTGTCCTTATTGCAGTCACATAAAAAGTTTCCCTTCTACTTTTCCTGGATTGTTTCGGTCCTCCTTGTGATTTAGGCTTAATTTTTCCTTGATTTAGTGTTGTAATGTGATTAATACATTCACATTAGGTCTTGGTCCCTTGTGAGCTAATGGATTTAAATGACGCTTGGATAAAGTGTTGTGAAGTGTTGTAACACACTTTCACACTTTCTAAGGTCTTATCAACCTAATAAACCTCTTTTTAATCAAAATTAACTTTAATCTTGCCTTATTTGAAGTGTTGTAACACACTTTCACACTTTTCTAGGCTTTTCATTAGTAATTGGGCTTTCTTATGCTTTAATTGGCCCTATTTTGTATCCACAATCCTCATTTAATGCATCTTTTTTGAGGATAATCCTGACACCAATCAATACCCAATCATAATTCAGGTGTTTTAGGTTTGGATGGACCAAATTTAGTAATTTGGGACTCATTCACCACCTTGGTTGAATGAGTCCCACCTGGATCTTTTGGCCCTGAACCCAATTTCACACATTTCTAAGAATTTTTAAAATTGGTCCCAAAAATTAAGCCTAATGGGACCCATTCACCACCTTGGGTGAATGAGTCCCCTGTGGCCCAAAATCAAAATTGGTTCAAATTATTGGCGAGATTTCATTCTCCTAGATCTGATGTCAGCTTGTAGTGTTGTAATTTTGGGAATTCTTGCATAATTGAGTATAAATACAAGGTTCTTTCACTCATTTTCACCTAAGACTTTTGTGAGAGAATTCCTAATAGAAAATTGAGTTCACAAGAGAATTCAAGGGAAAACTATCAACCATTCTAGAGCATTTTTCAAGCATCCATTATCATGTCAAAGACTTCATGCATCATGTTTTTCATTGTTCTAACAATTGTGATGTAGGGTTTATGATTCAAGCAAGTGTTTCATTCAAGATCAACATCATTCAAGCAAGGATCAAGATATACATCCATTGGAGCCATCTCAAGCATATTTGTAGCACTTCATTGAAGGGTTTGGCGAGTTGCAACATTATCATTTATTTATTCATCATTCTCCATTCATATTTTATTTCATTTCACAAGGGGTTTGACCAAGGAAAACCCCTATCCACTAACCCAACAACATTTTCCCCTCTTCTTAGTGTGTGATTTGCAGATCTAGGTTGCAAATTTCCTAAGGAGCAATATTGGAGAAAAGTTGTCAAGAGTTCAAAGTTGGAAAAGTTGTCAACAAGCCTTAGAGATATTGGGAGATCACCTATAGGTCACAAATTATAGTTTCGGATTTGGAAACCAATTAGGAAGAACAAAGTAGACTGAGAGACATAGATCTAGATTTTTAACTCCCAAAAAATAGAAGTGGACTGATTCACCACAAGTGGTGAATGAGTCTCACTATAGCTATCTGATAAAGATCTTTGTAGATTCAAATACCCTTTTGTCTGAAACCATATCTTGTGCAATTTTCTAGAAACATGATTGATTTGCCTAGCTTGGGTGAATGAGTCCTAGTCAATAATAACATAATGTTTTTTAGTGATTTAGACCTCCATCTTGTCATTTCTATATTTCCAGGTTCACACCTTCCTTTCTATAGTTTTTTGTATTATTTCATTCACTTTTCTAGGTCATTTAGTGTTGCATTGCATTCAACTAGGGTTTTGTATTGCATCTTGCATTTCATTATCTTTTCCAAGTCTAAACTTGGTGGTGAACCCCTCATTAGAGCATATTGAACCCCTAGGACAACCCTATTGCAATATCTCTTTCTCTTTTGCATTGATATATCTAGGGTTATCCTTGAGTGGAACTTCTTGAAAGTGGGTGTGATAGAACTTAATCACCAACTTAAATTCACCCCATTTTCATAGGTTCCATTTTGGTGAACTTGCATTTAGAACATCATAATTTTGATTTGGAGTGCATTTTCATCCTAGATTTGGATTGCATTAACATTGTATTAGGATTTTCATTGGTTAATTCGAATTCCAGGGTTTTAAATATTGCATTAGTGAAAGCTCATATAGCTTGCATTTTTGCATCTAATTTCATTGAAAATCTGCATTTTCATCTCAAATACAGATCATAAAACATAAAAAGCATAAAATTCAATTGAAAAATTCTATTTTTTTTGAAAAAAATGCTCCCTAGTACTCATTTTCCACCTTGGGTGAATCAGCCCCTCTTCATATTCTGCATTGCATTTTCTGGCATTCAAAGTTTAGTTTCTAAGTTTTTGTTTGTTGTTATTTCCTTTCAGTTTCAGTTTCCAACATTTTTGTTATAAGCATCTCATTGTTCTTAGCTTACATTTCATTTGCATTCACCTTGCATTTAGTATCCCTTGTAGGAGTATTTGGTGTCCTATTGCTAATATTGTAGTCAGACAAAGTTCGAGACTCATGTCATCCTGCGATATAAAAATCATTGTGGATCTTGGGTTGTCTAGCTATTTCACTCCTAGTATTGACACTAGTACAATAGGTATAAATAACACCTTTAACAATTCTTTTCCTTCAAGTAGTACACAAGTTGAAACAAGGAATGATAGTGTCTTGCAAGAAAATATTATTCAAATTCATGAGGACCTAGCAAACTAACAACATCAAGTGCAAAATGATTAAATTTCACATACTACCATACCTACTATAGATAACATTCATCGCATGCTTGAAAGTGAAGATAGGATTGACCTTATGAAAAACATAGTTCAAATATTTGGAAAACATCTCCCCTCAACCAATAGTTTTCCTTTAACTACAAACAATGTCACAAGCCAAGGAGGACCTCAAATTCCTCCTCCCACAACAATTGCCTTAATACCTACCTATACCAGCCCTCAAGTTAGAACAATAATGTAACAAAATAGTAATTTGATTCCTTCCTTAGGTATCCCGCTAGCATCCCTAGTTCCTATGTGGAATCACACGTCATATCTCCCACCACCTTACCACCTATAAGCATTCCATTCACTTGTCCTTCAAACACATACAATCCACCATTTTCACTTTCATCTCATAACACAAGTAATGATCCTCTCATAAACCAACTTTTCCAAACCGTTTCATCTCTTCAAAAGCAAGTTCCACCATAAACCAAAATCAAAATGGCCCACCTACATATTATGTCAAAAGCAACCCATTGTCCTTGGAGATATTGTGAACAATGATGCCACAAGGTGTAGAGGTGCCTATATTTAAGAAATACAGAGGGAAGGGATTTCCTTCTAACCATGTTAATGCCTATACTACATTGTTTAGTGACTTTTTCCTTGATGATAAACTCTTGGCTAAGCTTTTTCCTAGGTCATTGAAAGACACTTCCTTGGAATGGTTATCCTCTTTACTAAGCAACTCAATTAGTTCATTCAATGAACTTGTTGATGCATTTGGTAACCGTTTCCAAGTGCATATGAATCCTAAGATGACCTTAGCTGATTTGAAGAGGTGTAAGCAAAAAAGGAAGAAGAAAAGATAACTAAATTTATCTCAAGCTATCAATCACTATATTCCCAAATTGATGTCAGGGTCCTCGACCCTCATCTTCAAAATATGTTTATAGAAAATTTGAAAAGAAAGATTCAAGAAAAGCTCACCATGATGAAATTCTCATCCTTCATGCACTTGTGTACTACCCTCCGTGATTGTTAAAATTCGGTTAGTAGTTGAGATACAAATTCCACTTCTAGCCATTTTGAGAAATCCAAACCCACAAACCAAAAAAAATCCTGACCTTTGAGAAAATAAAATAAAGGGTTCCTTCAATTTAATCCCCCTCAACAAACAACTCAAAATGTCAATTTAACCAAATAGCTACTATTAGAGCCACTAAACCCTTTAGTTATGGGGACGCGCAAAGACAATTCACTCCCTTACCCAATACCCTTCATAATATAATGTCCCAACTTTTAGAACAACAAATGATTACCTTTCCTTCTATCAAAAAACCTGATCCTACTAAGCCTTTACCCCCGAGCTTTAGATCAAATGCTTATTTCCACTACCACTGACAAAATGGACATGACATAGAATATTGTAAGCGTCTTAAACATCTTGTGCAAGACCTCATTGATTCCAATCATCTATCCGTTGGAGGTGTTAGTGATCAAAGAAATAAGTTTTCCTCCTAACCAAACTTTGCAAATCTTTACCAACCCCATGCCTAACCATAAAATTTCATTTTTCAAAGCCATCATGTGATAAATGTTGATACCAATGATAATGACAATTATTATATTCAACATAATCCTATAGATAATGATCCTATGGATGAAATGGTAGGAGTGATAGACGTAATTACTCATAAGGGCCGAACTAAAAACTCTCTTGACATTGCTTTCTCCTCTAAGGATATAATTAAAAATGCACTCGATGGTCCTCTTTACATAGCCGATTGTATCTATGACAAGCCCACTAATGGGATACAAATAGATCCCGCATGTGGAGAGAATGTGATCATGAAGGAATTCTTACTTTTACATGAGATCTATTAACATATATATGATAAACTGAAAGCATGGATGAAGACACACAATGGTTTTGGTTGCCCTATGATGGGATTGATCACTCTTCCTTTACAAATAGGACTGAAAAACATTATATGTCTCATTCTCCATCATTCTGCAATCGGACCAATTTCGTGTGAAGCTAGGCTACTCATGGCTTTGCTCCGTGAAATTTGTCCCTTTAGTTGTGCATAAATGCTTAAAGTTTATCTTTGACAATGAAATAGTGATTGTCTATCATAGTGGTTTTAATACCTTGTCATCCAAAGGAAAATTTTCCTTAGATTCCTTTTGGCCCGAGCCTATGGAACCTATAAAATTGAGAGAAGACTTCTTTTTCTTGTCCTATCAAAAGTTCAAGGCAAAGAAAATAGTAGAATTATCCCTCCAAAGCATGTCTCCACCTGCCACTCAGCCTACCATCTTAGACAAAACCATGATTGAGCCTAAAGAAATTCCAATCCATCAAGACCAACCTAAGACCGAACCTTCACCTACCTCCTACAAACGACCAAGAGAGAATGAAAACAATCACATCACACCTCATAGAATAAAAAAAGTATACAAAGTCAAAGAGAAAGTAGTTGAACAACCTCCCATGGTTCCTTTCATTCCTCCCCTTATGGTTGAAAAGAAACCTATGGTTGATCAACCCTCTCCTACACAAAGACAACTTGAAAACAAAACTAAAAGAAATAGAGGTGCTAGAGAGCATAGGTGTAGACATTGTGCCCTTTCTCACAAGTTACATGAAGAATTAAACATAGAAAATATAAATCTAAACTTGACTAAAGCAATGCATGATGACCCTCTCCCTTCACCAAAACAAAAAATCCAATACAACAACCACAACAAGAGTTGAAGCCTTCTTTAGACATTATCATTTGATCTCCTATTGTGATCAATTTAGATAATAATGATGAGGTTGTTAAAATTGATGAAGAGGTGCATAATGAATTGAATACATTGTTTTCCTCTTCTATGAGCTTAGATGAAAAATATCCTACAAAGAGTGTTGAACCTTGTGATGGTCCTAGTTCAAAAATAGCTATTGTACCTTTGGCTAGTTGTCCACCCTCAATACATAATGAACAAGATTGGGATGTAGACAAATTGCTCATAGGTTGACCTGCATGTGCGTTACTAGTCTTTTACACTATTTATTTTTCATTTTCTCTTGGGTGATTGCATGTGCGTGATGTGATCCCCCATGAAATTCTATTTGATGTTATCTTTCTCTTTGTGACATTCCTCTATTTGTACCTTTCATTCTTCTCTATATCGTCAATCTTTTACTTTGTGCTTTTCATTTTTCTTGTGTTTTTCTTTTGGGGATGATGCAAGGCGTTGAGAAATTAATGTCCCTTCCATGTTGACCCAAAAGCTTTCTCTTTATATTTTTCATTTGTCTTGTGTTTTCCTTTTGGGGATGACATAAGGCGTCAAGACATTCATGTCTCTTCCATGTTGACCCAAAATCTTTTTCTTTTTATTTTTCTTTTTTCTTGTATTGTGTTTTCCTTTTAGGGATGATGCAAGGCATCGAGACATTCATGCCTATTCCACGTTGACCCAAAAAAAAATTCCCCTATTTTCGCTCTCTTTATGTCATTCTTCCAGTTCTATGTGTATTTCGAGAATGATGACAGTTCTGAGCTCTCTTAAAAACATTGTAGCATGAACATACTGACCCCAATTCCATGGATCCCTTATGTGTTTGGTGTTTTCAGTTTGGGGGAAAACCCTCTCTTTTCCTTTTTCTTTTGCATGACACAACTTCATTTGGGAACATATGACTTGGCATAGGGCTTTCTAAGTTGGCTCTCATGTCTTCTTGTTTTCATTTTATCATTTTCTACTTTAAAGTAATTGATCATAGTATGGTGTTTAGAAATTTCTTAAAAGTGGGGCATACATTGGCATTATTCTTTTTCATGGTTCAGGGTGCAGTCTTCTTACTTCATACGATGCATTTTTCACTTTGTGGATGACATTGGGTGTGATTTTCTTCACAAGCGTGATCTCTATTAGCATATTACATTCCTCTTAGTGGCTTGATGCAACACACTGCATCCCCTAAGTTATGAATTTCTTATTCTTTGATTGGTCCACTCTTGGAGACATTGGCACAATGTTCCCTAAGTAAAGACCTCACATGAACTAAGAAAGACTCCTTTGAATGTTCCCTATTTTTGTATTTTACATTTTTAGTTATATAGACACCTTCCATAACACAACTTGCATGCCTGTAGAGCCATCTTGTTTGGTTATGAGCTCCAAGCATACAATTTTTTCTTGTCTCATGAAGCTCAATAATCATTTCTTTCGTGTGACACCTTATTAAAGTTATCAAGAGGTATAACTTTGGTATGGTTTGAGTGAGAAGCCCAATTGAGGCATGGATTTACCCATAGACACTCGCATGTGTGTGAGTGCATACCAGCCATGAGTGTATGTTTCTCACCTTTTAGGACTTATCACCCATCGAACAATTAGGAGTTTCATTGCCTCAGAGTGAGTATGCATTTTTTGAACAAACAACCTAGATCTGATCCACATCACGATGGACAAACGGTTAAAACTTGAGACTCTCTTTTATTTTTACCTTTTCTCTCTTTCATCTTTGACAGTGCATGCTTGTGCTTTGTTGTTGCTCTTTATATCATTCTCATGCGTGTTCTTTTATGCCTGTGTTGGTTTGTCTTGGGATCTTGATCATGGGGGATTGATCACCCCCCTTGATCGTTGTTATCTCATCTTACTAGCATTGGTACACTTGAACCCCTCTTGATGTGTGTTTGTCTACTTTAGTGTGATTTTGAAGCAAGTTCATCCTCTCACTAAGGTGGGGCTAAATGTAGTCATGAAAATTTTTTTCCTTCTACTTTTCTTGGCTTTTTTATGCCATCCTTGTGAGTTAGGCTTAATGTTGCCTTGATTTAATGTTGTAATGTGATTAACACATTCACATTAGGTCTTGGGCCCTTATGAGCTAATGGATTTAAATGGCACCTAGCTAAAGTATTGTGAAGTGTTGTAACACACTTTCACACCTTTCTAAGGTATTATCAACCTAATAAACCTATTTTTAATCAAAATTAACTTTAATCTTGCCTTATTTAAAGTGTTGTAACACATTTTCACACTTTTCTAGGATTTTCATTAATAATTGGGATTTCTTATGCTTTAATTGTCCCTATTTTGCATCTACAAGCCTTATTTAATGCATCTTTTTTAGGATAATCCTGACACCAATCAATAGCCAATCATAATTTAGGTGTTTCAAGTTTGGATGGCCTATATTTAATGATCTGGGACTCATTTTCCATCTTGGGTGAATGAGTCTCACCTGGATCTTTTGGCCCTGAACCTGGTTTCACACATTTTAAAGCATTTTAAAAATTGGTCCCAAAAATTAAGCTTGGTGGGACTCATTCGCCACCTTGGGAAAATGAGTCCCGTGTGGCCCAAAATCAAAATTAATTCAAATTATTGGTGGGATTTTATTCTCCTAGATCTGATGTCGGCTTGTAGTTTCGTAATTTTAAGAATTCTTGCATAATTGAGTATACATACAAGATTATTTCACTCATTTTCACCTAAGACTTTTGTGAGAGCATCCCTAATAGAAAATTGAGTTCACAAGAGCATTCAAGAGCATTCAAGGGTAGATTATCAAGTATTCTAAGAATTCTTCAAGCATCAATCATCATGTCAAAGACTTCATGCATCATGTTTGTCATTGTGCTAGCATTTGTGATGTAGGGTTTATGATTCAAGCAAGTGTTTCATTCAAGATCAACATCATTCAAGCAAGGATAAATATCTACATCCATTGGAGCCATCTAAAGCATATTTGTAGCACTTAATTGAAGGTTTTGGTGAGTTGCAACATTGTCATTTATTTTTTCATAATTCTCCATATATATTTGATTTCATTTCAAGGTTTAATTTCCAATAAGGGGTTTGACCAAGGAAAACCCCTATCCACTAACCCAACAACATTTTACCCTCTCCTTTGTGTGTGATTTATAGGTCTAGGTTGTAGATTCCTAAGGAGAAATATTGGAGAAAAGTTGTCCAGAGTTCAAAATTTCCAAAGTTGTTAGCAAGCCTTGGAGATATTGGGAGATCACCTATAGGTCACAAATTACAGTCTTAGATACATAAACTAATTAGGAAGAACAAAGTAGACTGAGAGGCAAAAATCTAGATTTTCAAATCCTAAATAAGAAGTGGATTGATTCACCACAAGTGGTGAATGAGTCCCACTGTAGCTGTCTGACAAAGATATTTGCAGATTCAGATACCCTTTTGTTTGAAACCAACTCCTGTGCACTTTTCTAGAAACAAGACTAATTCACCCAGCTTGGAGAATGAGTCCTAGTCAACAATAAAAATATAATTTTTAGTGATTCATACCTCCATCTTATCACTTATATATTTCTAGGTGCACACCTTCCTTTTTGTAGTTTTTTATATTGTTTCATTCACTTTTCTAGGTCTTTTAGTGTTGCATTGCATTCAAATAGGGTTTTATATTGCATCTTGCATTTCGTTATCTTTTCCAAGTCTAAACTTGGTGGTGAATCCCTCATTAGATCATATTCAACCCCTAGGGTAACCTTATTCCAAGATCTCTTTCTCTTTTGCATTGAGATATCTAGGGTTATCCTTGAGTGGAACTTCTTGAAAGTGGGTGTGATAGCACTTAATCGCCAACTTAAATTCAACCCATTTTCATAGGTTCCACTTATGTATGTCATATTCTACATTTTCAATCACCTCTACATATGCTTCAACTAATGAGATATCTACAATGGAAAAACACATAGTGTACTTATACCTTATATCTCCATGGATGACACATACTATGTTGAAAGTATATGGCATAGCACTTATTATTTGAAACATGTTTCTCATCTCATAATAAGCCTAGTCTTATTTATAATTTGCATGCCTTTGTTATGCCACAAATTTGTCCTATACTTAGGCATGCACAATTGAGGTGTGAGTTACATGAACATTGATATATCCAACCAAGTTAATTAGGTGTATGATGTCTTCTTGGACTATGACCCAACTACTTCATCCATGCATGCATTTGATAAATTTTCATTTACATCTATGGACCCTTCTTCATGTGCCACACTTTTATAAAGGAAAAAATCAACACTAATCCAACTTTTTAAATTGAATCACTAAAAATTGGCATATATGTTTTGAATGTTGAAAATGTAAACTAATAAAATATGTATTTTTTAGTATATTTTATGTTTGTATTTAAAAAAAATAAAAATGTTTGAATATAGTTTTTTATAAGTTGACACTATAATTTAGTTATTGATAAGATGCTAAAAAATGAAGTTACATGAGGCATCAATCTTTATATAGTAATTTTTGTTTTCCTCAATTTTTTTGTGTGTATTTATAACTTGAAACTTTAGTGCATGGATATTTTTTTTTTCTAATTTTGGTAAATACATATTAAAATGTATGTGTATCAAAACATATATGTTTCTATTCGACCTCAAATTTTATATTAATTATTTATCTAAAATAGGAAAAAAATATACCATCTTGATATAGATTGTTTTATCTAGTGCATCATATTTTTTAAATTTTAAAAATAATTTTTAGTATTTTCCTTGACATGGTAATCAACCTAATATTTTTATGTTGACAACCTAATTTTAGTAAAAATAAAAAACAAATAATAAATAAGAATTAAAATACTAAAATATGTATATATATATTTGAAAACTACACTTATGGATCTACAAAAGTGTATTTTTACATTTAAAAAAAAAAATTATTTACATGTGTACAAGTTGTTGAAACATCAAATTTTCCAAATTATTTCATTCTTTTGGTAAATTGGCCTCAAAGTGGTGATACATATGAATTTACCTAACAATTTAGTTGGAAAAGTTGTGGACATATCTAGAATGAATCTTATTAGATCATATGTTTGACCAAAATTGATTTTTAGTTAGAAATACTAAAATTCACTTGTGTTGATAAGTTGGTTGAAAGTGTGACACAACTTTGTACTTTTACTCTAGTGCCATATATATATAATGATTGATCTATCTTTAATTGCACCTACCTACCACACCCATGGCACCGAGGCTTAATTAATCTATCTTTAATTGATCAATAAACTTGGTAAATTGACCTATGACATTACTAAGAGATCTATGACAAGCCTATTTCCTTCATTTTTCTACAATTTTGTGTCCTAAAGACACCACCTCTCTATGTTTTGTGTTGGACTACCCTAGGAAGCTAAAAATATTTAGTTTTAATATCATTTAGTCACTTTAATCATTGGTTATTATGACTGTCCCGTGGTTATTATAAGTGTTTTAGCATGCGAGAATATGAGTATAAGTGAGTCAATAATTTTCAAAAGGTGTCAAAAGTAGTTTTGAAGGCTACAATGACAACTTTAAAGGATTAGTTTGAGATTTTTGTATGAGATTATTTTTCTCTATTGTACCATGATGAAACTAATTGTTGGCAAGACAAGAATAGACAACTGAGAGGGGGGGGGGGGGAGAGAATCAGTTGTCACTGAATTTAAAACTTATTCAACCTTATTAACCTTTAATCTTAGATCTAATAATTAATAGTGAAAGCATGAATCACCAACACATCAGAAACACAAGAACACCAAGGTTTTATACGTGGAAACCCTATGAGGGAAAAAAACATGGTGGATGTTAGTTCACACGATTATACCCTATTAAAAGTATAATGAAAATAAATAAGGAATGCACATGCATTTAGGCACATTGCCTAGAGCTCACTGTTCAAATAGGAAGGCTCGCTACCTTACAAAAACATTTAGATTAAAACCATCTGAAGAATATAAACTAAGAAATTAGCTTATGAAAAATCTTGATTACAATTTTGATTAAGCACATAAAACACTTCTTCACACTTCGCTCAATCTTCTTCACACTCTACTCTACAATCGAATGATTTGATCTCTATTCACACATTTCACATTTATACTTATCATATACACATTGAGCACACTCCAAAATGAAGAAAAAATCAATCTTATATATCCACTACATGGAATTACATCAACAACTTTGTCAGCCAAATATAAATGAATAAATTACAAACTGTCGGCCCAATTCATGAAAAAATCTCAATGCACACCAATCAAAGTCGGTCACAACATAATGAGGACCTAAAACAACTTCCTTGAACATGCCAAACATTAAAAGATTAATCCATGAGGATCCACAACATGCTACAACCATCATGTTGGCCAAGAACATGAAAACCCAAACACACAACGAAAAAATCTCCGATCACGATCACATCGATCAATGCAGATGTGCAACAAGGATAGAGCACAATCTAGACACATCAAAAAACATCGTAGGAGCATACACAACAACTAGAATTACATTCTCTTCTTTCAAAAACATCAACTATAGTAACAAAATAACTGTAGGAACACAAAAACACACTACTTGCAAATATTTTGATGCACACCTCTAAAAATTTCAGAGTATAAACTAGATAGGCTCGACAACAAACCCTTTAAAGTGCAATTTCTGAATATCAACATACTAAATTTTACACCACACTAAACTTCATAGTTTCATAGACAACCTACAACATATTTATTATAATTTTCTCAATATCCTCAACATATATAGCCTTCAAATCATCAAATGTTAATAGTGTTGACATCAATGACAACTACATATCAGCAACACAACCATAACATCCAAAATCTCCCTCTTTAGAATTGATGGCAACACATGATGTGAAAAACACACCATCAATGCAACTAACTCTTCTTTTGCTCCTTACATTACTCTTCTCCTCTTTTTGTTCTGCTCTTCTCCCCCAAGGTTTTGACAAAGTTTTTCACATTACTCTTCTCCCCCTTTGACATCAATGGCAAAGGTACACAAGCTCTGAGCCACATATCTGAATCATCTGACTACTCCCCCTGAGTAGCAACCACCACAACATCAATCCAAAACAAGATATGACTATGAATGCACAGATTGATGCAAAGTTTTGCATCTTAATTCAAATTAGGAGGGGAAATCACCCCTAACTTCCCTTTGAGATACTCAAAAGTATCCTTAGGAAATAGATTAGTATAGATGCCTACGATCTATTCTTTAGTAAGTACATACTCCAGTTTGACTTCTTTATCACTCACATTGTCTCTCAAGAAGTGATATTTGATAGAAATATGCTTTGTCTTTGAATGCAACACCGGATTCTTAGAAATGTTTATGGCACTGGAATTATCACAAAATATAGCAACAGGCTCATCATACTCAATTCTGATATCTCTCAGCATCTACTTCATCCATATTACTTGAGTGCAATTATTTGCAACAATAATATATTCTGCCTCAGCAGTAGATAAGGAAATATAATTCTTCTTTTTACTTAACCAAGACACCAAATTCTTCCCCAAGAAGAAGGTACCACCACTAATACTTTTTTTGTCATGCATATCTCCTGCCCAATCTGCATCAGTAAAGGCACTCAAGGTAATATCATCATCTTTAGGATACCAAAGACCAAAGTCAACTGTCCCTTTCAAGTATCTAAAAATTATTTTTACAACAGTCACATGGGATTCCTTTGGATCAACTTGATATCTAGCAACCATGCATACAACATTCATGATGTCTGGTCTAGTCCGAGTCAAATAAAGTAATCCACCAATCGTTGACCTATTTCTCATTTGATTTTCTTTAGGAGAATCATCATTCTATGTTAAATTGCATCCGATTACCATGGGTGTACCGACTAGCTTTGGGTCTTCCATGCTAAAAATTTTCAGTAACTCTTTTACATATTTTGACTGAGATATAAAGATTCCACTGTCTAATTGAGTAATTTACAATCCTAAAAATAATTTCAGCTCTCCAATCATAGACATTTCAAATTCACTTTTTATTTCATCAACAAACTTCATACATAAGTCATCATCACCTTCAAAAATGATGTCATTAACAAATACTTCAATAATCAACTCTTTATCCTGATCCATCTTGAAATACAGATTACTGTCAATAGTACCTTTATTGAATCCAGGCTTCAACAAGTATTTATCCAATCTAGCATACCAAGCTCTAGGGGTTTGCTTGAGTCCATACAATTATTTCTTCAATCAACAACCCATATCTTCTTTGTCAATCAGTTGAAATCCATCTGGTTGCTCAACATATACTTCTTCTTCTAGCTCACCATTTAGAAATGCTAACTTAGCATCCATTTGATAGACTTTGTAGTTCTTAAAAGTAGCATAAGCAAGAAATAATCTTACAGCTTCAATTCTAGCAACGGGGGCAAAGTTTTCTTCAAAATCAATACCTTCCATCTGTTAGTACCCTTTACATACCAGTCTTGCTTTATTCGTGACTACTTCAGCTTATTCTGAAGCACCCATTTGGTTCCAATCACATTTTTATTTTGAGGATTGGGGACAAGAATCCATGTATCATTTTTCTCTATATGTATCAGTTCTTCCTTCATTGCTTCCATCCAATATTCATCTTTACATGCTTCATTGACATTGATGGGCTCAGTCTTGGAAATCAAACAATACTCTTCTGCAATTCTTCTTATAGTCTGCACACCTTTGTTCTTATCTCCTATAATCTGATTTTCAGAATGATTTAGCTTTACATACCTCGAAACTTTGGGATTCTCTCAAACTTTTGTTTCTTCTATTCTTTCTTCTGCACTTCCACTAGATTCTCCTTCTTGATTCTCTTGATTCACCAAAAAAATTTGAACTTGATTCTGTGTCTGAACATTCTTTCCATTATCAGTACTATCATGTTGGTCATCTGAATCATATCCATAATATCTGGATGATCTATTAGTGTCTTCATCAACTCTGATATTTTCACTTTCAACCATTTTCCTCAATCTTCTATTATAGCATCGGTAGGCCTTGCTCTTAGTAGATTAACCCAGAAATATTCCTTCATCACTCCTAGCATCAAACTTTCCAATATCTCCATCTCTCTTTATATAACATCTACTTCCAAAGATTTTGAAATATTTAATAGTAGGCTTATAACCAAACCACAACTCAAAAGGAGTCTTACTAGAATTACCATTGATATTTACCTGGTTGATAGTAAATACAACAATACTTACAACTTCTCTCCAATATATATGAGGAACATTACCTTCCAACATCATAGTTCTAGCAGCATCTAGAATTGTTATGTTATTTCTCTCAACAACTCCATTCTGTTGAGGGGTCCAGGGAGTAGATAATTGTCTTTTGATTCCATGCTCTTCATAGAAAGAATTAAACTCCCAAGAAGTGAATTCAGCACCTATGTCTGATCTTAAGCATTTGATCTTTAAAATTGTCTCATTCTCTACCATAGCTTTGAATTTTTTTAACTTTTCTAATGCTTCACATTTTTCTCTCAAGAAAGCAACCAATATCATCCTAGAGTAATCATCAATAAGCAACATAAAGTACCTTTCTCCTTGTAGATTTCTGATTCTAGAGGGACCACATAGATCAGTATGCAGTAGCTCCAGTACTCCATTAGAATGATGTTATTTTCTCCAAAAAGAAATTCTAGTTTTCTTTCCCATCTGACATTCCTTGCATATGGTGTTAGTAGGCTTCACTAGCTTAGGAAGATCTCTAATTGCTTGAGTGAAGCTTACTCTGACAAGGTTATAAAAATTCGCATGACACAAATTTCTATGCCATAACCAATTTACATCAACTTGAGTAATTAAACAACTTTCACTAGCAGCACTCAGGTGAAAAATGTTACCTCTTGTCTTTGTACCTAAAGCAATTACATTTATGGAACTTCCCAGTATCATGCACTTACCATCCTTGAACTGAAGATTGTATCCCTTGTCGACCATTTGTCCAACACTCAATAGGTTATGTTTTAATCCTTCAACATAAAGGACATCATTAGTATTATATTTACCACCAAGAGAAATAGAGCCTCTGCCACAAATTACACCAACATTGTTATCTCCAAATCTTACAACACCACCGCCATATTTCTCCAAGCTTATAAAATTTCTTTTGTCACTAGTCATATGATGTGAGCATCCACTGTCAATCACCCATTCATCCTTTTCTTCAATTTTGATTGTAAGAGCTTTTTCAATATTCTTATCACTAGCAGATTTAATGAACACCTGACCATTTTCCTTGATAGCAATAAATACCCATCCATCTTCATTTCCATTTTTTTTATCAGATTCATCATCAATAACACCTTCTTTAGCATAAAATCATTTCTTTTGAAATTTACGCTTATCAAGTTTGAACTTAGGAACTCTTTCAGGACACCTTGAAGCAAAATGACCTATCTTACTGCAAGAGAAACATTTAATAGGAAACTTTCCTTTATACTTACCTTGACCTTTGGCTTCTCTTTTCACAATCAATGCTTCCAGCTCATCTCTCTTTCTTCATCTTCAATCTGTTTCATCTCATCTTCATACTTGAATTTCTTTTTGCAACTTTCTCCCATATCATATCTTTGTTGGTTTCTTTCAAATATAGTAGCTCTGAAAGTAGATTCTATCTTAGGACTAGATTCACCAAATTCACTCAATTCAAAGGCAACAAGCTTGCCAATCAACATATCTCTTGTCACATTTTTTATTGTCCTGAGCTCTTAAATAGCATGAGCTTTTGTTTTGTAAGAAGTAGGCAATGATATGAGTACTTTAGCCACAATCTCTTCTTCATCCAATATTCCACCGACACATATAATACCCATCACTAGTTCATTTAATTTTTGCATGAAAGAAATAATTTTTTCATCTTCACTCAATTTCAAGTTTTCCCACTTTCCTTTCATACTTTGTAGCTTAGCCACTTTCACTTGTGCATCTCCTTCATACAATGTTTCCAACTTCTTCCAAATCTCATATGTTGTTCTCAAACCTATCACATTTGTCATCTTTGAATTTGTCAAAGCACTCAATAATGCTTCTATAGCCCTAGTATTTGTTTCAGCTTCCTTGATCTCATCAGGAGTAGAGGGACCATTCTGAGGAATAACATATCTATTCTTTGTAATCTTCCAGAAGGGTTCACCAATGCACTTCAAATGACACTTCATTTTGACCTTCCATAGAGAGTAGTTTGTTCCATCAAATCTAGGACTATCCTTCTTGTATGATGCCATCTTGGATCACCTCAAGCTATTAAAATTCTTTAGAGGAACCTGCTCTAATACCAATTGTTGGAAAAATAAGAATAGACAACTGAGAGGGGGTGAATTAGTTGTCACAAAATTTAAAAATTATTCAACCTTATTAACCTTTAATCTCAGATTTGATAATTAATAGTGAAAGCATGAATCAACAACACATCAGAAACACAAGAAAACCAAGATTTTATATGTGGAAACCTTGTTAGGGGAAAAACCATGGTGGATGTTAGTCCACAAGATTATACCCTGTTAAAAGTATAATAAAAATGAATATGGAATGCACATGCATTCAAGCACACTGCCTAGAGCTCACTGCTCAAATAGGAAGGCTCACTACCTTACAAAAACATTCAAATTAAAACCATCTGAAGAATGTGAATTGAGAAATTAGCTTCTACAAAAACCCGATTACAGTTCTGGTTAAGCACATAAAACACTTCTTCACACTTCACTCATCTTCTTCACACTCTACTCTACAGTCGAATGATCTGATCTCTATTCACACATTTTTCATTTACACTTCTCATATACACATTGATCACACTCCAAAATGAAGAAAAAATCGCTCTTATATATCCACTACATGGAATTACATCAACAACTTTGTCGACCAAAAATAAAAGAATAAATTACAAACTGTCGGCCCAATTCATGAAAAAATCTCAATGCGCACCAACCGAAGTTAGTCACAACATAATTTGGACCTAAAAAAACTTCCTCAAACATGCCAAATATTAAAATATTAATCCACGAGGATTTGCAACATGCTACAACCATCATCTCGACCAAGAACATGAAAACCCGAACACACAACAGAAAAATCTCTGATCATGGTCACACCGATCAATGTGGATGTGCAACAAGGATAGAGCATGATCTAGACACATCAACGAATATTGCAAGAATATACACAACAAATAGAATTACCAGAATTACATTCTCTTCTTTTAGAAACATCAACTATAGTAACATAATAACTGTAGGAACACAAAAACACACAACTTGCACAAATCTTGATGTGCACCTCTAAAACTTCCAGAGTATAAACTAGATAGGCTCAGCAACAAACCCTTTAAAGTGCAACTTTTGAATACCAACATACTGAATTTTACACCACACTGAACTTCATAGTTTCATAGACAACTTGCAACATATTTATTATAATTTTCTCAATATCCTCGACATATACAACCTTCAAATCATCAAATGCTAATAGTGTTGACATCAATGACAACCACATATCAGAAACACAACCACAACATCCAACACTAATATCTATGCCTTATTCATGATAAACATAGAATTCATCATCATATTGAGAAAATGATAAAAGACTCTAACATTGGATGGGTGTGAGGAAGAAAATGCAAAGAAAAGAAAATGAATGAGGCTACTTCATGAAATTCATTGTTTCGAATTGAAGAAAAATATGAAACATCCACTTAAGCTAAGAGAGAAAAGGATTTGGTGGCACAAAGACAATGAATACAAAACCTTCATGTAATGAAGAAATTAAATCCTGAAGTTAGAGGCACTCAATCTTTCATATCTCAATTTGAAGCCACACCATCTTTCCAATGTCAACTAGAGGTTACTTCATATTTCACATCTCAAGTTGGACGCACAAAGTATTTCACACCTCATGTTGAAGGTACACAATATTTTTCATCTCAACTTCAAGGTATGAAACCTTTTCCATCTCAAGTTGAAGGTATGCCATCTATCCCCTCTCAATTCAATATTGAAAAAATTCCTAATGTTAAGATAACTTTACCATTGAGAACACCTCCTATAATTTTGCATATAAAGTCTAAGTTTTTTATTGATATTGATGAGAATACTTTGAAATCGATGGTTGATAATATTCCTAAGCATAATTTTCATAGATATGCCAATAATTTATGGAGATTTTTTGTTGAGAAGTTAAATAAAATTGGAAGATGTCAACTATTTGTTGAAATGACGAGAAATCTAAAATTTAGGCCCATTATAAAGATTTTTGGCCTAAGAACATCAGATGCTTCAAGTTAAATATCTATTGTAAAGAAACTAATGAGTGCCTATGAGAGTGTGGGTTCCACTTCATGCACCAAATATAGTAATGTTACATGATGTGTCATTATATCAACAATAGTAAACAATCAAACAAAGAAATATCACCTCATTAGAAAGAGAAGTCAAGCATTGAAAATAAGTAGAAATTTTTGATGAGAGCCATTGGAAGGCGTGAAAGAGTGGAGGACCCAAATAGAAATGAATTATGGGTTTTCTCTAGTAAACTCCCACAGAAAGATAGACTAATCGTTGAAGTCTTGATATCCCTGATTGAAGAATTTTAGAAAAATATCACAAAGACATCTCCTAATCAAATAGATATTGTAAGAAGGATAATTGGTTGTCGAAACCATGAGCCACATCCAAAGCATTTTTGGATATGACTCAAACATAAATTTTCTCTAAATTTCTAGATGTATCCTCAAATTAAAATTATTCAAAGGTATTTTGAAATGGAAAATTATTTTTATGTCAAACTCAATCACACACTTGTTGTTGTAGAGTATATATTGATTTTTCAAACCATTATGATGTTTGTTAGCATTATGTGTATTTGCTTACTAACAATATTTTACAAGAGTGTAAGATAAATGCTCCACCTAGATTTTCAAGAGATTTCATATCAAACATTTTATGTCAAAGGTTAGATGGTCAATAATTCTCCAAGAAATTATGCTTTGATTTCATATGTGAATATTGTGGTGGCTTGCAACATTTACCAATTTTTATAAATATGGATAATACACATGCAATTAAAAATGAACTAGCAAGTTTTAGAAAATATAAGACAGTGGCATATAGTCTAAAATATGGTAAAGAAGCACAAAGGTGTGAATTGGTGATTGAAAAGATACCAATGTAATAGTTTATGTCTATTTTTTATAAAATATAGTGTATGAGTGTGCAAAGCATACCCACAAAGATCGATGGTTGGAATTACAATCACATTATGAAAGGAAACATTTTCACTTGTTACCATCATTTCATTTGTTGAATTTGCAGAGAACTACACACTTTAGCCACAAAATGAGGTACAATCACAATATTAAAACTCCACATAGGTTGCTATATTTGTGCATATAATGTTCATTCATGCACATGATATTATAGAGGAAGATAGGAAGATCTTGATGGAGTATCATTTTTATCACAGGGAAAATATGGGTTAGTTACAAAAAGAATAGTTCAAGCCATTAGAGTATAAAACACTAATAACCCATTAAAGAAAGATCATATTAGCCCATATAAACAATGAAATTAGTTAACAATTCTATCAAAGATTCAATAAAAAATAATGAAAACACAATTCAAAGATAATCGAACCTAAAAGAACATGTAAACCTTCAATCCCATTGGGGGAGTATATGCTCCAAATGTATGTGGATTGCTCTATTAAGCATGACCCATGATTGCAAAAGCTAAGATTGATGATTGATGGATGATTTGATTCACATAATATGATGCTCAAAGATGAATGCTCATGATAATTGCTCAATGATTAAGATTCTGAATAATTTTGATAATTGTGAATGAATCTCATGAAGATGAAGGCTTGTTTTATAGATTTGAAAATGTCTGATCAACAGTGGAGATTGGATGTCGGGATCAATGGGTGAGAGGAAATCAAGGATATCAATGGATGAAATTGAATGAGAGCCAAAAATATCATTATTTTCATGGAAAATTGGTTAAAGATATTTTGGAGGGAAAATATCCATTCAATTTCAAATTTGTAATATTTTTAGATGGAATACGTCATTTAGATATTTGGGAGGGAAAAGATATTTAAAAAAGGGAATATTCTCTTTTAAAAAATGAATATTCTTTGTGCAAGTTGGAGGAAAATTAGGGAATTAAATAGTTAAGAAAATTATTTAATTGTGAGGATGAGAAGAAATTATGATTTTTAATTAAATAATTAAAAAGTATCTAATCAAGTGGGATTGAAGAAAAATTAGAATTAATTAAATAATAGAAATTACTTAATCATGGTGGAAAGAGGGAAATTAAATTTTAATTAAATAATTTAAAATTATTTAATTAAGAGGAAATTAGTAAGAAATTATGAAAAATGATGAATTAATAAAATAATGTTAATTATTCAATTAATAGAGGAAAATAGTGAATTTAATTAAATAATTGGACATTATTTAATTAAAATGAGGAAATAGGTGATGATGAAGAAAATGATATTAAAATGCGAAATCAAGGTGTGTGCTACGTTTGAATAATTTTAGGTGTCTACATTTTGCCCCTCTTTGAGACAATGTCCCTATTGTGTTGTTTCAAATACTTGATGCTACTAATTTTTTTTTTTTTTAAATCACCTAATGCCCCATAATGCCCTAGTGGACGAAGGAAGGATGGTAGGTTGTCCCCTTGAGAGATCGGCCGAAAAAATTAATTTTTGGGTCGAGATCGTGATAGGGTGACGAGACTAGTTCTGCTAAAAGAGGACACAAAATCAAGTCCTAAGAAGCCTAGAAACTGATCAGGATCAATAACCGTGTTTGAAAAAAATGTTAGCAGGGTGGCCAAGGGCTAAACCCTAAGGTTTGGGGGTCATATATATGCATTTGGGTCTAGTTTATCCCCATTTGCATACTTATATTTGAGAGATTATACAACTCTAAGCCTCCAGCTTTAGACACCTTCGAGAGATGGCCCTCATTCCTCATACCACACATCATGTAGATTGAGTTTGATAGTTCTAACGATCCGCAAGAGTAGGCCCCTCAATACGTACTAAGTTATTTTGCTTAAATTGCATGTAGTTTTAGGAATTCAAATTTTATAGATAAAGGTAGGAAAACAAACATGTCAATCCATGGATCGACATGTATGAAACCCAACATGCCACATTTGCATTCACAAAACATCATTTTTGTCATAGTGTGTCACGTTTGCAATATCGTGATGCATTTGAGATAACATGTCACATTTAGTTGGCATAAAGTGATGCATTTGAAAACATTTTTGCGTTTGAATTTGGGGAAATAAAAAAATTGAAAATGTGATCACTTTTGGCTATCACCAATTGACACATTTCCATAAAGTGATGTGTTGATATTTCTATTGACAAACTTAGGTTTTTTATCAAAAATATTGACAAATTGACATTTTGGGAGCTATGCTTGTAGGCGGTACTACATCCCATTTGCTCTCCAGAGTAGAGACCTAGGATCTTGGATTGAATGGTTGGTTTTACATCAATTGACATCGAGTTCCTAGGTGTAGTTGGACTTTACTATATTGCTTACATGTCAAAGATCAAGGGAACACATAACTATGATGAATTCACTTATGGAGCGATGGTGCTTAGAGACTATGACTTGCAACCTCCATACTAGAGAGTGTACCATCACTTTACATGATGTTTGGTACATTTCGATTGTCCCCATCAAGGGTGTACGAGTGGTATATGACATGGAAAGAGGTGTTGAGTCCTTGGAGAAACTGCTTGGAGATGACAACCTTGAGATTGAGGATGGACAACTTGACCTGTGACCCTACATCAGTGTACTCAATGATATCATCTTGGTTCTTGCAAGACTCATCATGGGTCAAATCATGCTTGACTGATATTCTTGAGTATTTTTCAATTGGATGGGGCTTCATTATTGAAGGTATGATCAAGGATGGGACCATTTTTGCATGGATAACTTGCATCCTCACGTACCTGTACCACAACATGCATCATGTAACATATAGAGAGGCTACCAGCTTATCATTAGGGGTCACATTGCTCCACATTTGGGTGTGGAAGCATATAGCAGTTACTCAACCCATCAACAAGTATTAGAGAGAATATGGGGATATGATGTAGGAGCATCCATGGTTGTAAGGAAATCCTATATCAACCAAAAATAGTTATTTTCTTACATTGCATTTAGTATTAGTTTTAGAAGATTTGTCTATCGAAATTTATTGCTCTTAGAATTTCACTGTTTTACTAGTCAAAGCATTTGGGGCCAACCTAGTCCAGATTTGTTAGTGCAGACCTATTCCAAATCATGCAGAGCTTAATGGGACATCACACAAGCAACTTGGGTTCATTGGGACCTATCTTGGAGATTCACAAGTTATATCTTCTCACGTAGAGTTATCTCTTCATATTTTATAGCTAGCATTCATATTTGATCATTCATCAGGTTATTAACCCTTGTGGCCGACACAAACCCATATTGGAGCTTGAAAAGCATATTTATAAGCATTGTAATTTATTGTAGAACATAAGTAGTTTTAGGATAAGATTCAGATCAATACAGTTTCACACAAACCCTTCGGGGGCACGTAATAAGGCCTGATGGCCAATCGTATTGTTGAAAACCTTTTTTGTGGCAAGACTGTGAGCCCCAAATATTTTACCTTGAGGTCAATTTTGCATGTATGATTATCAATTCAATGAGATTTCATGTTAGCATATCCATTTATTGTGTTATTTCTACTATGTTGACTCATTATTGTACGGTTTAGACTGTTCCTTCTGGAACCCTCCTACCATGACTGCACCAAGTTATATCAGAGCGAGTTTTCAATTCTTGAAGGAATTTCTTGAGGTGAAAAAATCACCAAACTGAGGTAGACTACATTCATTTTCAATCAATCAGAGATTGTGAGGCAATTGAAACCCTTGTAGACAGATCGTCGAATTAAGGAATTTGCACCGATTCAAGGGGAGATATGCCACCAAGGAGAGTGCCTGCTATGGTGAATGTTGTTGGAAGAATGGATGAGATGTTGGAGATGATGTGTGAGATGTGAGTTACGTTAGATTTTGTTGAAGAAGATCAAAGGAAAGACTTAAACCCTAGGCATAATGATGAAAGTGATGATGAAGTAGAACATGTGAATCAATTTGCAGAAACCCTGGGTGAAGAAGAAGAAGAATTAGATCAAGTAAAGATGTTGAAAGAGATCTCGAAGATTGGCAAGCAACATAGAGTTGAAATTCAAAATTACATGAGAAATTTGAATCTTGAAGAGTTGATTGATTGTATTAATGAAATAGAAGAATACTTTGAATATGAAGAAATTGAAGATCCGAAGAGAGTCGGATTTGTGAAAACAAAGTTGAAAGGAAATGTTGCATTATGGTGCAAAGAAGTTCAATTAGACTGAAATAGGAGAGGAAAAGAAAGAATCATCAAATGGGATAGAATGGTGAAAAAATTAAAGAATCAATTTGTAGGATGGGGAAAAAATAGGTTAGCAAAGACTAAGTGAGAGCCACAACACAAATCTAAGCTAAACCCCAATCTTAACAAGAGAAAATAATAAAATGGAGAAATCAAAATGAAAAAAAAGTAATATAGCACTCCCCATTGAAGTTGAATAAATTCTCTTGTCTCTCCTTCTTTTACAAATATGCCCTCAAATTTGAAGTAGACTTGTGCAAATACCTACAAATAGTAAGCAAGAAAGTTGGAGATGAATGGTTGTTAAGGAAAAAATGGAGGAGAATGGCTTCGTTTATAGACAACCATTTGAATGGACGGGCGAGATTAATCTTATAGAAAGATTCCAAGATTGACAGACAAGGATTCATGAGAGGGAGGTTACGAAACAAACGATCAAGATTGAACTTCTAGAAAGATGCCAAGATCAATGGTGGAGGATTGATGCACCAAAATAATTATATTCATGGGAGGGCTATGATGTCGAAGGCTATGACAGAGACAACTATGACAAACACAACTATGATAGAGATTAATGAGAAAGTGGAGGGAAAAGGATGAATTAAAAATTGGAAAAATAATTAATTCATGAGAAAAGAATATTTAGACAAGTGGAGGATAAATAATTCATTTGAGAAAAAGAGGAAATGAAGCATTCAATTAAAATAATTTGCATAATTATTTTAATCAACTGAGAGGAAATATGAAAAGGGACATTAAATAATTAAATTGATTTAATTATCTAATACAAGAGACACATGGAAGACGATTAAATAATTTTGACAATTATTTAATAGTGGAAGAATTAAAAGGGAGAATGAATAGTTAAATAATTAATAATTATTGTTTAACCATAGACAAAAGGCGATAAGAAAATAATTAAATAAATAATAATTTATTTAATTATTGAAGAAAGGGGGATATTAGCGACGCAATTAATTTATTTAAATGATCAGGGGAGAATAAAGGTTAGGAAGTGAACTAATTAAATAATTAAGAATTATTTAATTAATAGAGGAATATAATCAAGAATAATAAAATTATTAAATTATTGGAGGACGACTGCCAAGAAAAATGGTGCTCGCAGACTCAGGACATTTTTCAATGCCTACATTTTTCCCCTCTTTGACATAATGTGATTTGAGAATTGTGTCAAAGAATAAAGAATAAAATTAGGTTCAGATCATATCCCAATGTGCCCTAGTGAAGACAGGGTATAAGTACCCCTTCGAGAAAATTTTACAAATTTTCAAAATTTTCCATTTTTTTTGGAAAATTGTCCTGATAAGACAAGTGGATGGCCAGGAATCCAATGGTGAAGATGGAATCGAGGTTCAAAGTTGATAAAGGGGTCAAATTTGGGTTCAATTTCATTGACATGTTCCTCCAATAGACAAGGCAGGTGCAAAACCCTAATTTTGGACCTATAAATAGCAATTTGATTAAAAAATAAGGTCATTTGTGCATTTCCAATTTAGAAGTGCTTAGAGCTTTGAGTCATTTAGTTGTAGAGATATCTCCTATTCCAGAGGATTCCCACCACACATACCATGTCTGGAGGTACCGCTGTCCTAAGGGAGCACCCGCCTTGGTACATATTACTAGCCTACCTTTTAATTTTTTCAATTTTTGCATATTTAGATAAGGAAACATTTTAGCAGGAAATTGTGTCACAGAATTTTGTGACACAATTGTGTGCACATTCGATGCAGGTGATAAGTGGTTCACCATAATTGCCTCGATGTGACACAAATGAATTAGGGTTAGGGGAGGGGTGATTGCATTGCGATACACAAAATGGTGTGATGCAACTGACTTTTGGAGTCACAAATGTGGTTGAGAATGACACAATCGAATGGTTGTGGTGCAAGTGTTGTATGATATGACGCATTTGAAAGGCAAGTACGTAATTAAAGTTGCAAGCCAGTTAAAACTATATGTGACACATTTGATAAATAGCGACACAATTGCTTGGTTAAATTTTTTCCCTAGATTAGGAAATTTTGACTTAGTCAACTTAGGTGTAACAGGTCAATCGAAGGTCCAAGATTGACATTATGGTTTGCTTGATGATTTTAGGAGCATATACCACCCATCTACATGTGGGAGTCAAGACTAGATGTCTTCTAACTATAGGACCAGCTGGATGAGGAGGAGAGACAAGCATTACTAGACCTGGGGTCGTTTTACGTCACTTATATGCCTATTATTAGGGAAAACATGGGCATGTTGATAGCATTGGTAGAGCGATGGAACTCCGAGATGAGAAACTTCCACTTGCTGATGGGGGAGGTGACATTCACCTTGGATGATGTGTATAGGATATTACAACTTCCAATTCATAGCGAGCAAGTACGATATGATCCCACTCGAGGACTGTAGGAATTGTATGAGTACTATGAGTGTGATGATGACGTAGAGCTTGGGATTTAGGGATACAAGATTAGATGGGAGACCTTGGAAAAGATGTATGACAGATATGATTCTGTCCTATGCACATTGATAGCAGGAGTGATGATTCCCAATCATAGGGGTCATGGTTTTTTGGTAGGTTGGGGAGAGCTACTCGGGTCAATGGTTTATTTTGGTACAGTGTACGTGTGGGGGCCATGTTTATTGGCCATGATTTACTTCCAACTCCATCATATCGCATACAAGGGAGTACAAAGTTTGAGCTGTGGGGTGAATTTGCTAATAATATGGGCTTGGGAGCACATAGAAATATTTTGACCTCCGATGGTACGACAACTAGAATCCAATGCTCCATATGCATATATGTATCAAGGAGACCTTAGAAAGATACATGTGGGGATGTGGGTTACTAGAGGCATGGTTTGGACAGATTGGTTAGTTTCATTTGGAGGCCATACATGACTTGTGATTTGTGGATTGATGAGGATGATTGTATGTTATGGTGTCAATAACCTAGGTATCTTATCGAAAACACAGTGTAGACCCAACATATCATCGATATGCATCTCCTAGAGAGGGTTTGGAGGCAGTTCGAGGAGACACATGGTGTTCCAGTGGGCACTGTGAAGTTTGCACGGTCCTCCCGAGAGGTGCATCCATGGGGGCCTTAGATTGTGGTTACCATAGCAGAGTAGGATATTGATTCCATGCATGCATTAGATTGGGAGTGGAGAGGAGGGGATGTTGATGTAGGTGTGCCACCAGAGTATGATGCCTAGTGGTTGATTCACAGACCCGTTCCATTGAAAGATCCACAACAACTAGCACCAATTGAGCATCAAGGCGGGGGGCTAAGAGGCCAACGAGGTGACAAGGGTCAGAGGGGTGGAGGTAGAGGAGATGGAGGATGGGGGGATGGAGGAGGACAAGGAGATGATGGGGGAGACGAGCAAGGAGGATGGGGAGCAGACTATCATAGGAGGAGGAGGGATGGGGACAACAACTGACAAGGCAGTTATTGCCAATCAGAGAGGAGGTGGAGATGGAGGATGATCAGCTCGAGGTGAGGGTAGCAGTGAAGGTGTCAGTTTAGGAGGGGGAGCAACATGTTGAGATTCCCACTCTAGATGTAGCACAACTAGAGGTGATGGAGGTTGAGGCACAAGGAGAGGGGGCCAGGAGGAGGCAAAGGAGCATCAAGAGGATGAGCTAGAGATGGACAAGGCTAAGAGAGTCCTTCAAGAGCAAATCATCATGGGGATTGAGGAGGTGGGACTAGAGGAGGTGGGTGCCGGAGGAGATGATGGGTATAAAAATTAGAGGATTTCCACATTACAAGCTCAGATGTAGGCCCTAGAGGCAAAGCTCAAGACTTTCACTGCAGAGAGAGATGACCTTAAGGCTGAGAGGGATGCATTTCAGACTGAGAGGGATCTAGCTATCATCAGCCGACAACAGATGGACCTAAGGATGATTGAGTTTACAACTACATGCAATGAGTTTGTGGTAGAAATTTCCCACGAGTATTCTAGGGCTAGCAAGGCCATGTAGTACTACAAGGACCTCTACAAGAGAGTGGTGCCACTAGAGAGGAGGGAGCCCTCATTTTTAGAGATTGAGAGTGGTTCATGAGGCAGGTCTCGTAGCAGGACATACAATAGGCAATCTCATAGTAGGTTAGAGGGTGAGACTTTAGATGCTAGACGGGCCACCCCATATGGCCGACCTCCTACCACAAAGCATAGGTCCAAAGAGTCACCATGCAGGGAGGACATGGATGCCTTAGGGATAGGGGATTAGGACATCTAGGGATAGAGAATCTTCTTATTTATGTTTTTATATGTATTTAACACTATTTTGATTATCGAGCCTACAAGCTCCACTTTCTTACATGACACATCTTGACATTGTACCCATGACACTTATTATTTTGAGTGATATATGATATGATTTTTGATAGTGATTGATGATATATACTATTATATGATTATGCTTTTATGTTTATGATGATGGCATGCTATGGATATTCATGTTGTGATTATGATGTTTATTAATATATTATATATGGTTATGTAATGGTTTTGAAATTCTTTATGGTTATTCTTTTATGATTATGTATGCGGGATGGATAACCTAATTTGATGAATGCAATTGTATATGATGATGTGATGCATTTATGATTATGGATGTTTATATTATCATGATATGTATGAATGGTCCATCATGATGAATGTGATATAATATGAAGATGTAATTAATGCTAATGTAATTTAATGTTAATGCAAAATGTAATGATTAAGAGTGACTAATATGAAATTCAAAATGTGATGTATAATATGCCATGATAGCAATGTAATATTATGAATGTGATGCAATGCATATGAAATGTAATGCAATATGATGAAATGCAATGTGAAATGCATTGAGTAAATTTCTATCATAATGTAATGCAATGTGATGGGTGGGGATGATGTATGATCACAATGCGAAATGTAATGCAATGAGATGTTAAATTCTATATGAATGATTTTTATGTTTTTGTATTTTCGTATGCAAATATATGTGACATACTATGATAATGATATATATGATGCTTCCTAACATGGTCATGTATGCAAGATATTATTTTGTGTTATAGGATTCTGTCAAGATGCAGATGGAAGAAATGTTAGCACATAAGAGATGGAAGAGGTGGATGTTAGTGTGAAAAAGGAAAGGAAGATGGATTGTTAGACAGGGAATGACAAGGGACCAAATTTTATGCTTTTATATTTATCATCATCGAGCATCAAAATTGTCACAAATAGAGCCGAAACACCATGGTATGACATAGACCAAGGTGTGAAAGGTGACCATTTGTGAGAGACAAGTAGTCAAAAGACAAGGAATGCCCCAAATCATGCTAAGGACCCAATTATCCCTATATTTTTTCCAAGACAAACCATAAACAACAAGAAAAGAAAAGAGGTCATGATCCATCATTGTTCCTCTAAATCCTTTAATAGGACATCCTTGAGATAACTAGTAACATGACCCAGAATAAATAAAAAAGATAAGACAAATCCAGACCAACAAAGTGTTTGACAATGATATTGATAAGATTGTTTGATATGATTTATTAGTTTGACCAAGATGATTGAGTTTGAGTGATAAGTTGGAAAATGATTTGATTGATAAGTTTGATAAGGATTGATGATAGGTTGAAAAATATTGACCAGTTGAATTGATTAATTGTGCCTGGTTTTAGGAAGGACACATCCTGATTAAGGAAAGATTAATTGACCAAGATGACAAGATTGATTGATTTGATGATTGATTGATGTGATGGTGCCTAAATTTCAAGAAAGACATATCTTGTTGGAGGCAAGTAACACATTTGATAAAGTTGACCAAGGGAACATTTGTTGATAAAGCACCTAGTTGCAAGGACACATCTTGCTTAAGGTGAATGACCCAATTGACAAAGTCTAATCTCAAGAAGGACACATCCTGATAAAAGACAAGTGACAAGACCAAATGAGACAGATGACATAATGCCCCATTCCAATAATGACTAATGACTTGCTTGATTGATTGATGATAAGATGATTGATTGATTGAAGATTGATTGAAGATTGGAAACTTGTTGGTTATATTTGTCTGTTGATTCAAGATTTATTTTGAACGATGATTGCTTATGAATCGAGAACATGACCAGACTCGACAAACCCCAAAGGACTAACCTAGGTGGCCTTGAGGGCTCATCGATTGATGGCCTTTCCTATGTTATACATTCAAAGACCTCGTAGTTTGACATGACTTGAATTTATTTTATTTTGATAAAAGACTGAGTCATGTTTTTATTTGGACAAACCTAAAAGGATTGATCTAATGTCTCAAGGGCCCATTTAAGATGAGCCTTACCTACGTAGAAAATGCACAGAGACAACCTAGTTTGACCACTCTAACACAAACTGACTTAGACTCGGACTCTGACTCTATTTTTGAAAGTTTTTGAAGTTTTCAAATGTTTTTGGATTTTTGTGGATTTTGATGTTTTATGATTTTTTTGGATTTTGATGATTTGATGATTTTTTTGGATTTTGATGGTTTTAAAAGCTGATACCATGTGTATGATCCTAGGAAGACATAAATCAAGGAATCTCCCTGGTTAGGTACAAGATCAATTTATTATGTGCGAGGGGAAGCAATAGATGGATACAAAGGAAGATCATGAAGGAAACAGGTGCTAAATGTCGGTGGTTCTCAGGCCATGGAAAGGATGACGAAGCTTCATTATGGATGAAGAATGTGAGCAGAGGATGGAAGACCAGATGGAGTGATAGTAGATGGAGGAGCATAGATTTACTACACATGGCACCTATTTGCCAATTTTTTACCATGGTACTTATCCAAAGCGCCATCGAAGTGGTTTTCAATTTTGGACGAATTATTTCTCTTTACTTTTTTTTTTTGATTTTTTGATTTTTTTGTTGTCACCGAGAGGCCTATTTTCCAAGTTTTCATCAGGGTGACTATTTTTTTTGTATTTTTTAACTTTTTAAGGGATACTCTAAAAATCAAGTGTAGTACTTGCGAAGGTGCATGTTGTTGATAGGTTTGGACAATGGTTCTCCTTTAGGAGTAGAAAGTTGATAAGCACCAGATCCATATGCTACTATGACAATATGCAGACCCAACCAATTAGGCTCAAAATTTCCAGGTTTTTCTCGTTCTGCTTGATTCTTTAGATTTTCCTTCAGAACTAAGTCACCAATGTCAAAGCTCTAGGATGAACCTTCTTATTGTAACTATGTTGAAGGCGATTCCGATATGCTTGCAAATGTGTCAACGCATTCTATCTCTTTACATACAGTAACTCTAGCTCATGTAGATGGGATACATGGTATTCTTCTTGATCAATTAATCCTTGCATAGATACTCTTAAGGACAGTAACTCGACCTCAATAGGAATTATGGATTCAGATCCAAAGACTAGGGAGTAGGGAGTGGCTCTTGTGGGGGTGCAAACACTGGTATGGTAGGCCCATAGAGTAGGATTGAGTTGTAAGTGCCAATCATGGCCAACATCATTGACAGTCTTCTTTAATATTTTTAGGATAGTCTTATTAGATGCCTCAACTTGACCATTACATTGGGGGTAATATGGGGTATAAAAGTGGTGTTGGATATTAAACTTTTTACAAAGCTCTCGTACATCGTGGTTTTTAAAAGGGCATCCATTATCTATAATGATGGACTGCAGGATACCATAACGACAAATGATGTAATTCAGGATGAAGCTAGCTATCTGCTTTCCAATGATGTAAGTCAGTGGGATGGCTTCAATCCATTTTGTAAAGTACTCAACAACGACAAGGATAAACTTATGTCCATTAGCAGAGGTGGGATGGATTGTTTGATGTTGTTTAATGTTGTTTGATGTTGTTCGATGTTGTTCAATGTTATTCAATGTTGTTCAATGTTGTTCGAAGTTGTTTGATGATGAATTAATTAAACAATGTTAAATCACTTAATTAATAGACAACTATGAGTGCCAAAATGGTAGTTCATGAGCTAGGAAATTTTTAGGTGTCTAAATTTTTCCCCTCTTTGATACAAAGTACTGATTGCTTTGTTTCAAAGAACATTGCCCTGGTATGCCCCAGAAAGGACAGCATGGATGGTGCCCCCTCAAGAAATTTGGTGAAAATTCTAGATAATGAACCAAATTTTCCGATAAGTTGATGTGATGCATTAAGTGTAAGGATTGACATAAGAAATGTTTGACTAGAAGAAAATGTCAGTAAGATTGAGAAGATAGAAGGAAGTGGATGATATTAGAAGAAAATGCTAGTAAGAATGTGATGTCATTGATGAGTTGCTTTTGCTCTACTTGGAGGCTACATAGTTTGAACAATCCTATTTGATGTAGCAAACATATACGATGCACTAGGGTATTAATGACAAAGGTTACTTTGTATCCATTGCATGGAATTTGACTCTACAAAAAAGGAGTACTCTTGCTCATATTGGACATATGGAAACTTTGTTTAAAATATATAGTTGGGTTATGTTAAAACAAAAATTCAGACCAGTCACAGAGAGAGGATTAGGACACCTAACATGAAAATGCTACATGAATTTCAGACCATTTACATAGAGAGGTATGAAATACCTAACATGCAACTGATACATGAATTTTGGACCATTTACACAAAGAGGTATGAAATACATAACATGCAACTGCTACACAAATTGTTTCAACACAACTTTCATACACTCAATAAAGCAAGTATTCACCATGGTAGTTTCAAAAAATATCCAACAAATAGAAAACCAAATTGATGCTCAATTGCCCTCATTCCTTCCTCTCTAAATCCTTATGGACATCCTTGAGAGATCTTGGGAATGATTAAATAATGTAAATCGAAAAGATAAGACTACAAAAAGATAAAAACAATGTTGTTGTATCACTTTCTCTATCCGTTATGGGACTATTATCTGGTGTTGATCATGTCTATTGTAGGAACGAATCCATTAAGACATATCTCAGGATGTTGTTGGGAATTGTCAATAGATAGGAAGTTATACTTGGCTTTGTTTTTGTCTATTTGCATTCAAATCTTTGTGATTGTTTGCTTGAAAGTTCTAGCTTTTGATGTTGCTTTGTTTGTTTGTCTATTTTGTCAAAGGGTGAGTGTGACAATTTTTTTATTATGGATGAATCTTTATCACATATAGGTGATGGCAGAAATAGGCTTTTTATGCTTTTTCAAATGTTTTTGTGCTTTTTGATGTTTATTTCATGTTTTTTTTGTGTTTTCAAGTTATCTGAATATTTTTGTTTTTTTGATTGTCGAGGAGCTATGGCAAGGATTCAAGGAGCCTCGCATTGTGTGGATGCATTTTAAGAGTTTGGATGTCCTTTAGGCATCAGTTTCCTAGTTTGTACCTTTTCGCTTCTCATCTTCGGCTTGTTACGTTCTCGTTATGCATGTACAAAGTTTCTTGATTCAATAGAAAAATTTTGGTGATTTTTGCACAGTTGTATCAATTTTGGCACTTTTGTACTGTAAAAACTATGCTATTGTTCTAAAATTGCACCGTTGTTTTATGCTTTTGTCCTTAAATTGTGCTATTGTTTGAAAAGTGCGCTATTGTTCTAAAAGCGTGTTATTGTTCTAAAATTGCACTATTGTTCTAAACTTGTGCCCTTGCTTTTGTGGTTTTATCCTGAAATTGTGCTATTGTTTGAAAAATGCACTCTTGCTTCATGCACTTGACTTAAAAACCCCTCTTTTTTTTGCTCTGTGACTTGTAATTTTTACCCTATCTTCAAACAATCATATCTTGGTCATACAAAAGTATTTTTCAGTGCTTTTTTAAAAAAAAGGGGTAGAATTTCATGATCTTTGCAATGGTATAGGTGGTTTTCAATTTTTGTGTAGTTAGATGTTCCATTAGTGTTGTGACCTTGCATTTTCCTTTGTTTCATTTAAACCTTATTTTCTTGTTGTCATCCTAAATGTTGTTTGTCATCATGTTTTGTGTCATTTGTGTTGCTTGACATGTTTAGAGTGAAACCCTAACATCATGAGTTAAAATTATTGCAGGTGGTCCTCAAACCATTGTAGCCAAGAGAGAGATGACTTTAGGATCTATTTGATATGATTATCGGTTTCGTGGGTTTTGTTGTTTTGTGAATGTTTTTTGATTTTAGAATTTTTTGGATTTGTTTGGATTTTGTATTTTTTGACTAAGTTGGAAGAAATCCTGATAAAAACCTAATGGGACTAACCTAAGGCCTCGAAGGCTGATAATCCTTGCCTACATTGTACACACAGAGACCACGTAGTTCGACCATTTGAATCAAAGCATAAACTTGTTTTTGGGATAAAAAATTCCCAGATTGATATTCCACTTCGGTGCCCAGAGGATATATTGTGGGAAATCTACTTGAAATAGCTATGGGATTCAAGCAAATGTTGATATCTTCGACTGTTTGAGTGAAGGAATAACCCGACAATGTTGTTTTGTTTTTTATGTTTTTCAAATTTTTTTGATTTTTGATAATTTTGATTTTTTTGGATTTTTACCCTTTTGCCTAGGGTGTAAGATGTTGAAAACTTGGATTGGTATGTCACTTTCTTTTTTCTAGAGGATATGTTGTAGAAAATATTACTTGAACTACCTATGGGGTTCAAGCAATTGTTGATATCTTAGAATTTTCAAGCGAAGTAATAATCCATGTTGTCATCATTTTTTAAGGTTACCTTGGTAGTGCGTTTGTGGTACACCTTGTTGATGGGATGAATTGTTTTGAAGATTACCCTGATAGTGTGTTCATGGGATACCTTTTTGATGGGATGAACTATTTTGAAGGTTACCCTAGTGGTGCGTTGATGGGTATACCTTGTGTTTGGTGGATTTTTACCCTCTTTCCTTGGGTGTAAGATGTTGAAAACTTGGATTGGTACTTCACTTTGTTTTTCTAGAGGATATGTTGTAGAAAAGCTTACTTTAACTGGCTGTAGGGTTCAAGCAACTATTGATATCTTAGAAGTGTTAAGTGAAGGAATAACCCATGTTGTCGTCATCTTTGAAGGTTACCTTGGTAGTGCGTTGGCGGTACACCTTGTTGTTGGGATGAATTTTTTTGAAGGCTACCCTAATAGTGCATTGGTGGGATACCTTTTTTATAGGAAAAATTGTTTCAAAGGTTACCCTGACAGTGCATTGGTGGTATACCTTGTTGTTGGGATGAATTGTTTCAAAGGTTTCCTCGATAGTGCATTGGTGGTATACTTTTTTGTTGGGATAAATGCCTAGATCACAACATGAGCTAGAAGACATAGATCAAGATTTATTTTGAAGCAAGATGCAATTATTTTCCCCTAGTGTCTAGCAATGTATGTAATGGATTATCTTGTGATAGGATAACATGTTTGGATAGAGTATGTCCTTTGCACAATGCCTCATGGCTTATATAATTTTGGATATGATAGGATCAATGATAGGGATACATGTCAAGATATTTTCCATAAGCAAGTGTAAAATGCATATCAAACATTTGTTAAGATCAGGATAAGTTGGATTTTGGAAACAATGGCTTGGGTTCGTTATGGATAAGATGAGATGCTTCCACCTAAAATGGTGCATGTACATGCTTGATTCTTACACATGACACTTTTTTTCTAGGTTTTCACCATGGTACTTGTCCAAAGCGCCACCATAGTGGTTTTCACTAGAGGATGATTTTTTTCTGAACTATTTTTTCTTATTTTTCTCTGATTTCTGATGTCACACAAGATGCCTATTTACCAAGTTTTCATCATGGTGACAATTTTTTTTTCTCATGTTGAACCACCTGGTGGTGCTGATGTAGACGTTGTTGGTGTTGATATGGTCATTGTTGCTATCATGACATGCCAACGATATCCTGCTTGGAGGAGTTGTTTTTCTAGGATACGAGTGTTTGAATGTAACCCTTGGTAATTCTTATCTTCCTTGTCAATATCGGAGTTAACCTTACCTTGATGCGCACATCGTGATAGAGTGCCCTTAGAGTCCTTATGATAAAGAGTTTCTTTCAACACATGGTCAATGTGAGATTTGGATATCATGGATGACAAAATGCGTTGATAGATATGATATTTAGATTGGTTGGTCAACAGTTTGGAACCTTTGACTCTCCAAACTTGGGGTGATGAGCAACGATGGGTGGATATGGAGATTTGATTGGGACCAAAGTCTTGATATAATTTGTAAGTCACTCTTGAAGCTTTCTTTTGCATTTTTGGACATATTCGATGGATGAAATCCCCTTTTTGATTTTTCCCCACAGTTTCTTTGACTAATGGAATTTGATAGGGATGATTTTCTTGCTTTTTCTTTTGTACTCATTTGAATTTTTATTGTCCATTTTGCTTTGTTGATTCTTTTTCTTCAATGACTTGTTTCATTCTTTGATATAGCTTTATCTTTTGTTGTTGGTCCCAATCAGAGGGTTGAAATATGCGTGGATGATGATTCATGGTATGGCTAGTTGTAGTGTTGGTATCAATTTCATCATAAGGACTCTTCGTGCTCTCTATGTTGATGCTTGCATTAGATAAAGTTTCCCCTAGTATTATGAAGGTATGACTGATATGTTTAGATTCCTTTGAATAACCAAGACATTGATGCTTAGGATTGCCAATAATCTACACTAATTCTAGGATACCCTATTCATGTAGGCCTAATCCACTGTCTTGATACTAAATCTATTGAGAGAGTTTATTTGCAATGGGATCTGTCTCACCTTGGAAACAAGGTGCTAATATTTCTTTGCTCTATTGTGGATCTTCAAATGTGATAGCTTATTCATTGGTACTATAGCTTTGTCTAAAAAAGGAAAGTGATCCAAGTCCATAAGTGATAGGATCCTCCATATGTGGGATAACTTCCTGATTGATATCTTCGGCCTAATCCTATGAAATATCATATTTTAATGCTTCTTCAAGAGGTGTTTTTGAATTACTATCCACAAAAAAGTATCCCTGATGATTCATTTTTGATATTCCTTCATAGGATGTTTCTGATTCACAACTTATGTATAAGTCCTCTTCTTGATCCCTTTCTGATATGTCTCTAGATTTTGCTATGTCTTGACCCTTTGTAGAGATGTTAAGAGTAGGAGGCTCTTGTTCCTTGGTAATGATATCAAGAGTATGGGACTCTTCTCTTAGGTTCAAACATCATCTACATGTCCATTAGGAGTAAGCATCTCATGGGTAGATGTATTTGTGATTGGTATATGGATTTTTTCTTCTTTTGGAAAATATGGGATCTGTCTTAGAAGATATCTGCCAAGTCATTATAGTATTTTGATGATAGGGATTCTTGATCTTGACTTTGTATGGTATAATCTTTTACATTCTTTAGATCACATTCTTGACATGGATCAATTTCAAAGAAGGTATTATTTGTAAAGGATCCTTGGCTTTCCTCAAAATTTGAACATATGGGTAATGACTCTTTTCTTAGATCTTCTGCATTGGGTATAAGCATTAGATCAAGAGTCTCTTGATCATCAATATGTAACTCCATGAGGTTGGATGATTTCAACATATCATGGACTGAATCATTGCTAGACTTGGGTGATTGATTTTGATCGTGCTTGGGATTAAATTCTTGATGTATGTCCTCTTACTCATTGGATGATGTAGAAACATTGTCAATGTGATAAGTGATAGATAGCTCTTGATTGTTGTTTTGAAAATTTGAGGTTGAGACATTATCATTGTTGTCCTTGGTAGATTTCCCTGGAACACCATTTTTAATAACTATTTCTCCTTGATCAATGAGGTCTTGGATGATGTTTTTGAGTGTAGCACATATGTTCGTTGGGTGACCTTTTATTTTGTGGAACACATCGTTCGTACTGGTTATACCAAGGGATTTTAGAGCTTGGTTCACCATAAGTTGGACTATTGTTGATTTTGATAAGTTCCTGTTGTACTAATTCATGCATGATTACCTCTAAATTTTCTCCCAAAGGGGTGAATTTCCTTCCCAATTGGTAATCTTTCCTTTGTGACTTTTCTTGATTGTTTTTCTCTTGATTTTGCAGAATTCCTTGATTCTACGTTTGAAGTATTTTTTGATATTTCACTTGAGGTACATTTTGGTATTATAGAACTTCTTGATACTATGACTGAGGTACATCTTAATATTGCACTTGAGGTACACCTTGGTGTTGCAGAATTTCTTGATACTGTTGATATTGGAAGTGTTGTTGATATGGATATTGAGGTGTTTGTGGAATGATGTTCGTTTGTTGTGGATATGTAATGTTTTGACTTTGCACATGGCATTAACGATACATCAAATTTTGATTTAGGGTGATTTGATATTTTGGACTTATTCCTTAATGGGGATTTTGAAACCCTTGATGTTGTTGCCCTATTTGATATTGTGAACCTTAATAAGAATGATTTGGGTAATATATGGATATGTTTTGTGGATGTTTTGATATTCAATACCCTATCAAAATTTCACTTGGTTTATATCCTCATGGGCCACTTCTGTCATTCATGGTGTTTGTTGGTGGAATACTGGTGGTATTTTTGTTGGCTTCCATTTTTTTCTATGCTATGATCTCATGGTTTTTATAAAAAACTTGGGTCTCCTGTGGGAGAGTGGTGTACTCTCTAGTTGAGTTGAATCCTAAAGACCCAATGTTGTCCCAAATTAGAGGATGGATGTGGGTATTTAAATTTGGTTCTTTCCTCTGGAGAAGTTCAGTATCATGAAAAAGACCAGGGTTTTGACCAAAAAAGAACATATATAACTCTGGATTGTTCTCGAAAGCACGTCTATAAAAGTTTGCTACCAATTTTTCTTTGGTTTTATGTAGCACTAAAAGGTGCCTCTTGAGAGCTTTTGGACTAAGATTCCTAAGTCTGAAATGATGACCTATGGACTTTACCTTAAGGATCTTGATTGCATGAGATCATGAAGGGGATATTTATTACCACGTGGGTGGTGGTAATATGGGTCTCTCTGCTACTATGTCAGCTTTCTCTTCCTCTTATTCTAGGAAAATTGATGCAATGAGAAACTGGCGGGGTGTTTCGTTCTTCTAAAAAATGAAGGTCCTTAAGCTGCTTATGATGTTAGTTTGTTCACCTTTGATATATGTGAGACTAGGTTGAAGGATTGGTGCTACAAGATCTGGTTGTTGAACTAGGGAAGTTGGTCGCCAAATGGTCATAAAGTTTGATTGTGTTATGGGATGGTTGTTGTGAAGCTCAAGAACCTAGGGTTTGAGTGTTTTTTCAGAATGATACTACTTCTTGGAAATCAAAATGTTTGAAGAACTAAGGTCTATATTCCACTTCCTTATCCAGAGGATATGTTGTGGGAAAGCTTACTTGTACTATCTATGAATCCCAAGTAACTGTTGATATCATGGACATCTGAGTGGAGGAATGACCTTAATGGTTTGTTTGATTTTGATTTCAAATAGGTAGGATGGAAATAATGGATGTGGGACTATCTGACCTTTTGTCTTTCCAATTTTTTTGGTTCAAACAATGAACTTATAAACAACTTTCTCTCAACCTTTTCTTTGTGTTTGAAGTATGGAAAGTGATAAAACAACACTTGGATTGACTCAACAAGCATGGACTTATGTGACCTTCATGTCTATAAATTAGGTTTTGAAATCACAACACCCAAGCCATAGTTCCCAAATGTTTCCTTTGATTAATTTACCCTAAAATCAAAGCCAAAATGTTTAGAAACCTTTAAGGAAAGATCCTTTTAAAGGGGTGTAAACATAAGGCTTATTTCACAAGAATGCACTAAATCAAAGGGTCTATGGTTCAACCATCTCGTTCAGTGTTTGTTTTGAATGTGTTATTTTTCTTTGAACCAATCACAAAATTTTATGTCAAATTGTTTTGAATGTAAGTGCCAAGTTTAACATAAACCAGTAATTACAACCCTAGGACACCATTCTCTTAGGTAGGATTGCCTCATGCTCTGAAGAGATGAATTTACATGCAACTTATGGCGCAGGCCTGTAGTCGGACATGACAAGTAACTTCTCAGAAGTAAATTTTGATCCACCACTTTCAAAGAATCTTTTTGGATAATAGGGTGGCCTCTAAAACAATTTGGTTCTTAGTGGTAACTATGAACCCAAAAATTTGACACTCACCTATTGGCCACTTAAGTCTCTTTAACTGTTCCTGTTCCACTTAAGGCATGGGATTAGCTACATTCTGTTATCAACATGGCTTGAAGCTACTTTCTTAAGATTTCACAACCTTTAATATAGCCCGCTAGTAATCATTCTTTAAGACCTTGCAATGAGTTCTCTAGTGTGGGATGTATCTCAAGGAAAGCCCCCTCTTTAAGGTAAACTTAAAAATAAAGTGCAATGCTCAAAAATATTCTTTCGCTCACCCAAGATCGCCAAAAGGTGCGAGGGGAGAAGATAAAACACTTTAGATTTACCAATCAATGAATGCACAATGAATAATCCATAGAAAATTGATTCATTTTAAACACCTCAAGCAGTGTTATCCCCATAAATATGTGAATAACATAAAAAAAAAAAAATTACTTGCACCAATAGGAAGTATTCAGGATATCATTCAAAATCGCATTGGTGCAATACAAAAGAAATGAATTGTTCATTTTAAGCTCCAAATTTGGGTGTTTCTAAGAAAATAGTCCTAGTCTCTAATTGGTCAATAAATAAAAATTGTGCGTGCGTCAAAAAATGGAAATAGTTTGCACTCTTTTTATGCCCCAAATTTAAAGTTCCTAAGTTAAGAAAAATGAAATTGGTTCATTTTTAGATCCCAAAATTGAAGTGCTTTTTTTGTTTTTGTTCTTTTTATGAGCACCAAATTCAAATTCCTAAGTTAAGAAAACAAGAAATTGGTTCATTTTTAAACACCAAATCAAAAATGATTTTTTTTTTGTTCATTTTAGATCACCAAATTCAGATTCCTAAGTTAAGAAAACAAGAAATTGGTTCATTTTTAAAACACTAAATCAAAAGTGAGTTTGTTTTTTGTTCATTTTAGAGCACCAAATTTAGATTCCTAAGTTAATTAAATGTAAATCTAAAAAACTAGGACCGATTGTTTTCCCTACAACAAACGTGTTAATGTTACTTGAATCTTGCATCATATATGTCAGTACCTATTTACACATCCAAAAACAAAATAAAAGTTAGTGGAAAATCCTATTACAATAGTGTAGGATACGTGCACTTGTCTGTCTGAACAACCGCTTAGAAAAAAAGATGCAAACACGTAGAAAAAATACAACTGCTCAGTTACAAAAATAGATGCTCAAACTAGACAGCAAAAGCTAACTTTGTCAAAAAACAAGTGCACAGGTTTTAAACAATAGCACCATTCCCATGACAATAGTGCAGTTTTCTTGACAGACAATAGCACAATTTTTAGACAATAGCGTAGTTTTCTTGACAATCAAGTGCACAAGTTTTCTGGGAAAGCGTGTGAAAACTCTATCAAATGCGTTTGTGGAACTTGCAACTTCAAAAATGACTCAAACAAATGTTAGAGGAGGGGACAAGGGTCCCACTAGGTGTGCTAGAATGTGTGAGGGGGATAATGTTAGACTAGAAGACCGATCGAAACATGTCAAATCCAAGAATCTAAACTAAGCTTAAACATATTAATCTAAGATCTAAACCTACACATACAAAATGAAACTAAGTTATTCTAACATGCATAAACGAATCTATGATCACAATATTGAATATACAAGAATAACACAGTCTTACCATCCCATAGTGGAGTGTATTCACTTGATGTTGGGTTGTTCTTATCACCGCAAAACCTCCAAAGTTCGTGTGTAAAAGCTTGATGAGTGACTGTTTTGGTTGGTTGATCGAAGACAATGGTGAAGCTCTATCAATGGTGTTCTTGACATCACTTCGTTGCTCAATGTATGTTGATTCTTCAATCCTTATTTGTGAGTAAAGGGGTTTGTTATATAGAAGATGTAATTTGAAATGAATGATAAAGATCATGTTGAAGAATATCTAGATCAATAGTTGGAGTGTGTTGAGAGGAATTAGACATGAGAAAATTGTGAAAATTTGATTGCACAATTTGGGTGATTGAGAAATAGATTGGCCAATCAGGGATGTGATTGATTAGTTAACAAATTTAGATTGATCAATCAGGATCTAGATGGCTTAGTTAGGAATTTGATGGCTTAGTTAGGAATTGTGATTGATCAGTTAACATATTAGATTGTTCAGTTAACAATTTGGATTGATCAGTTAATAGATTAGATTTCTCAGTCAACAATCATAATTTACTCAATCAAAAAGTGGGTGAGGAATATGTATTAATTGATTTAATTAATTAATTCCTTTTTGGAGTTGAACGTGAAAATCAAGTTTGACTTTTGCAAACAAAGTTGCATTAGTTTGATTTGATTTTTGATAATTGATTTGAATAGTTTGATTTATTTATTCAAATTTTGGAGGGAAAGTGTCATAATTAAATTATTATTTAATAATTTAATCAACTTAGGGGAATAAGGTGATTTAGTGACGTGATTACACTGAAGGCATATCCTATTTCGAAATGGATGAGCTATTTTTTACTACCAATGGTTAATAATTAAGTAGACACACTACAATGCAGTTATACCAATCTCCCCCGTTCAATGCTTTTGGCTAATATTTTACTCTTCCTCACTTCCCAATGTTTGATTATTTTACACTATAATTTGTCAATCTGCCGTCATTTTCCTTACAACCATCAGGCTGTATTTTTTATTAAATGCTTAGATTTTTTACAGCTTCATCGCATGGGAAAGTGGATTTATTAGATTTTTTTTAGCTTCATCGGATGCGGAGCCGTCAGAATAATTTGGTAGTTTTTACAACCCAACTCAATAAATATCTTTTTAAATTCTACGGTTTTCCTTTACAGCGTATGGTACATTAACTACTTTCATCTACCAGGTTGGGTAAAGATATTATCTTCCCACTTATCCATCTTATTTTTACTCTCTACAATTTACTCATTTCTTCATACTTGCAATTGCTTGCACTTCTCTCTTCCGTTGACCACAAAAATCATCCATACCTGTATGTTGGTGAATGCTTCAATTTTCCCCTCTATACATTCTATGAATATGGCCTTTCCTGTAAATAACAATTGTTTCACTTAATTTTTTTAATATCTCTACATGTATTTATCTTCTACAGATAATTTTCTCCTACGAAATTTAAAAAAAATGTCTCAAAGCTCACCAATTCTACCGTCAAATCCCTCCCTCTTCCAGTCAACAAGGTATTCTTATACACTCAATTGTTTGCTTGCTTCTTTTCATCCAACTTATTCTGATTACAATTGCATAGATTCCAAAGCATTATGAAATTTTTACTACAATTTTTCATGGAGATTCCCTAACAGGTTCAAATGTGATGTTTGATTATTTTGCCTTTGAATGTACAGACGCCTCTTTCCCTAATTCATTTTATTGTAATTATGATGGGTTCAATACTGGGTTCTTGTATGTTAATATTTATGCTTTCAATTTAATTCTATGCAATCTAAAATGTATTAAATCTGTCTGATTTGGTTGTCGTCATCTTGACCTTTTTTCCTTCAATTTTTTCGTTCTCTAGTTTTAAAAATTATCCCTAAACTCTGTCTGTTTTCCTTTGTATGAATCGTTTACTACTCCATTACTGCTAATGTATAAAGCGGGATGAGACTTATTTTGACCTTCCAACTGTCATAGAAAATCTTTTAGCTGTTATCATGTTTTTATTGAACAAAAATTTGGCACACTACACAATTATGCTTCCATAAATTAGGTAATAATAATGTTTCAAAAAGTTCATATGTAGAGAGCAATTATCATTGCTATTGATAAATTTTATGGGTTTGTCTTTTGCTACTTATTTTCTTAATAAATAAATTTAAAAAGTAGTATAATAAGAAAAATTATATATTATTTAAATACTGTTTAATAATTAATAGACTTATCAATTCCCTTTATGAAGTGTCTTTCGCAAAAATCTTTGCAAAATCATTAATATGGCAACTGTCATTTTTACCGTCATTTTCCCCCATTTACTCAAGCGTGTTTACCTATAAGGCAATAAAATTCCAGCAAACTGTAAATGCGTGGGATTTTTTTTAAATTTTTTTTATCGATTCTTTCCTTTATAGATATATTTAAAGTTTAATACTATCTCACAATCTAATACATAATTTAAATTTATAGTTTTAAATATAATTAAAATATGGTTACTTACTATGTTTACTATTTTGAGTTAAAATAATTAGGGTAGATTTTTCATTTATAAATAATTGAGGTAAATTTTTCATTTTTAAATAATTATATTTATTTTTACAAGTTGATTGGTAGTTGTCATTGTGATTTTTTTAAAAACTAATAAATTTTTCATCTTTAAATACTTATATTCATTTTTACAAGTATGCTTATTTTTAAAAAAACTGATTTTTACATATTCTTTCCAAATTTATTATATATATAAATGGAAATAGAAATATTTGAAGATATTCAAAATCTATTTTCTAATCTACGAAATAGAGACTTGGGTAAGTGCACCAATCTGTGACACAATTTTGGCTCTTAAGATGCCACTTTTTTTTTTTGAAATCAGGAAAATCTGATTTGCACGAGAAAATGAAGATAGTTACACTCAAAATTTCAAGATGCAGCAAGAAAAAAAGTTGAAGTGCTCCGAGTCTAGTTTCTAAGCTACTATTTTTTTTTGAAATTAATGAAGATTAAGGGTCTCAAAAGGGGGGCAAAACAGTCCTGTTTTTATCAAAAAAAATAGCATAGCTTGAGGGCTCCCTCTTTTGGTTAACTTTTTTTTAGAATTTCAAAAATCCCAATGGTGAGAAATTAGCTAACACCATGTAGTTTATCCTCCTTCTTTCGGATAATTTTTTTAATGAATATATAATATTTTATGAATTTTCAAAGTGGACACATCCTAAAAAGCTGAAATTTGAGCGTGCTCCCCACCAATTTTTTTGCAAACTAATCGAAAATTGATTTTTTTATCATGATGTGTAGAATGGAGTCTAGTTTCAAAAAACGTAATTTGTTTCACGTTCCGATGAACGTGTAAAAATCTATCCTAAACCTAGCACATGTTGGTTTTTGACAAAAAACGAAGGCATTTACAATAGAAGACATGGATCAAAACCTTAACAAAATCAAAATGATTTTTTTTATATATATTTAGATAACTGAGATAGAGGTTAACGCTATCACGGTTTTTTTTATAAACTTGCATTAAAAGACGTGCAAATGAGATGGGGAGCATGCTCAAAAATATGAGAAAATTTAGCAAATCATGTTAATTAACACGTCTAAAACAGGCCTTTTGGTGCGCCAAATTTGGTGCTCACCAAATGTGATGAGTCATTTGGCGAGCGCCAAATGGCCTGCTTTGCACATAACTAGATTTTCACTTTCTCTGTCAGGGAAACTATATACATGAAATAAACATTTAAGTATAAGTTGACATTTACATATGGACATTTAATTTCTTATACTTTAAGTTATATTTCATGTATATATAGGCAGGATGTTTGAGAGTGGTTTCAAATCTCTAAGAGTTATAATGCAAATTCTAGTTTTTGGAAGATCTTAAAAATTTCAAATAGTAAAATTTCAGTAATCAACATGTCAAATTTCAGTAATCAGGAGGTCAAATTTTAGTACTCATGAGGTCAAATTTCATCTTTCTCTCTCTATCTCACTCATTTTCATGTCTTATTCTCTAGACCTCTCTCTCTCTCTCACTATCTCCATCCCTTTATCTAACAATATCTTCCTTGAGCTCAAGAACTATGTCTCTCCATGTCCATCTCTCTCTCCTTCCCTCTCCAATATCTATCTCCCTCCCTCCTTCCCTCTCTACATTTTTCTATCTCTCATCCCTCTCCTTTAAGCTCTATATATCTCTCTTTACTCTCTATACCTACCTATCCCTCCCTCCCTCCTTCTCCTCTCTTTCTCTCTCTCTTTGCTTCCCTCGCTCTCTCCTCCCCTCTCTACTCTCTATCTTGTCATTCTCTCTATCTCACTTCTCTCTCCTTCCCTCCCTCCCTCTCTAATTTTCTCTATCTCCCTCTCTCTCTCCTTCCCTTTCTACTTCTCTTTATCTAACCTCTCTTTCTCCCCCTCTCTCTCCCTCTCTCTTCCTTTCACCCACCTTTTCTCTCTACTTCTCTCTATCTAACCTATCCCTCTATACATCTCTCTCTCTCTCCCCCCTCCTTCCATCTCAATCTCTCCACCTTCCTCCTTATCTCTCTAATTTTAAGCTCCATCACACATCTCTATCACCTATCTCACTTCTCTCTTTCCCCTTCCCTCTCTACTCTCTATCTCTCTATCTCACCCCTTTCTCCCTACCTATTCATCCCTCATCTCTCTTATCTCTCTCACCTCTCTCTCTCCATCCCTACCTCTTCCTCCCTCTCTCCTTCCCTCTATTTTTCTCTTTATCTCCTCCTCCCTCTATCTACCTAGACCTCTCTCTATTTTTGTCTCACCTCTCTCTCCATCCCTACCTCTCCCTATGTCTCTCCTTTCATATCTACTTCTCTCTACCTAGTTGTCCCTCTATACCTATTTCTCTCTCCCTCCTTGCCTCCTCTCTCTCAATATCTCCACCTTCTTTCCCTCTCTAATTCTCTCTCTATCACCTCTCTCTATCTCTCTCCTCCCTCTCTACTCTCTTTATATCTCCCTCCCTACCCCTCTTCCTATCTCTCCTCTCTCCCTCCTACTCTTTCTATATCTCTTTGCCCTCTCTCTACCTATATCTCTCTCCTTCTATCTATCTCAACTATCCATCTTTACCTATCCCTCCCTCCTCTCTCTCTTCCACCAAAATTCACTCTACATCTCTTTGTCTAGCCTACCCTATGCCTCGTTTCTCTCCCTCTCTCTTTCCTCCTCTCAGATCTGTCTGCTTTCTCGTTCATCCTCTACTTCTCTGCCTCATCTCTCTTTGCTTTCTTTCTATCTCACTCATCAACCACCCTCCCTCCCTCTCTCACCCTCCACCATTATCCACCACTCTCCCCTCCATTCCTTCCACTCTCACCTCATCCATCCATCTCTCCTTCCCTCCATTCTCTATATCTCCCATTACCCCTCTCTCCACTCCTCTCTCTACCTATCCATTCTCTCTCCATCCTTCCCTCTCCATCCTCCTTCCTTCTTTCTCTCCCTCTCTGTGTCCATCTCTATCTCCACTCTCTACTACCCTGTCCCTCTCTCTCTCTCTCTCCTCCGTCTCTCCTCTCCCTCTTCCTACCACCACCTTTATCTCCACTCCTCTTTCTCTCTCTCTCTCTCTCTCTCTCTCTATCTCATGTCTCTCCCTCCTACCCGCTCTCCTTATCTCAATTCTCTCTCTCTCACTCACTCCTATATCTCTCCGCTCTACCCTTAGCCCTCTACCCTCTTTCTCTCTCCTACTCGCTCCCTCTCTCTCTCAAGACTCTCCCTCATATCCCCTCTCCCTCTCTC